>VUQI01023925.1:2008-19032 GCA_015106735.1 Paratilapia polleni
TCCCTGACCTTCCGATTGGTAGACTACCCGCTTGCACCTAAATTAATCAAGCATAACATTCAACCACTAAAACTAGTTTTTCTGTTCAGGAATGCAAGTAAATAACTGTAATTTGG
This sequence comes from Paratilapia polleni, assembly GCA_015106735.1. Taxonomy (NCBI): domain Eukaryota; kingdom Metazoa; phylum Chordata; class Actinopteri; order Cichliformes; family Cichlidae; genus Paratilapia; species Paratilapia polleni. The sequence continues at coordinate 2,125 of VUQI01023925.1, forward strand.
CATCTTAATCAACAAATAATAATGTGCTTTACTATTTTTTTCTGAATTTTTGTAAAACAGTAAATTTGAAAATTCATGGATAACAACAATAATTATATGTTAGCATTAAAAATATCATTTTGATTAAAGAGCTTGCGCGTACTGGTAGATTAACCATTACAAAAACATAAATAAATAAATGAAAATAAAATGATTTTGGTAATTACATTACTGTTAATTTAGGTCAACTGTGGCATAAACCTTACATTGGGTAGTGGTCTAATAAATTTGTTAAGCACTGTATATCAAAAAAAACCTAAAAGAAATTATATTCATTCTATTATATAAGCATTATATTCATAAGTGTATTTGAGGTATGTAATTGCCCATATACCCTCTTATGCCTAGCTTTTGCTTTAATCATTCTAGTGAAAGCATGGCTTGAAAACCATGTAGTTCACAGTATCAGACTTGCAACTCACATTCATTGGGCTTGCTATATGGGAGAAGCAGCTGTGTTTTATAATGCAGTTTGCATTTTCTGTTCCCCATTAAATCCATTCCTCAGGACAGACTTCAACTTGTGACCCCTCTATTAGCCCTTGTGCACGAGGCCTGGTGATTAGAGGAACATTAGGAAATTAAAGGCAAATTGCATTACCAGAGAAACAGATGGAGGTGCTGCTGAGGACCTAACATGCAGGACATGGAACCTGCTGATGCTCAGACTTTCCATCCATTTATTGGCCAGTGTATGATGCTAAATGTCACCCTCAGGTAGCAGTTTCTCATGTGGCACATTCTGACAGAGCACAAAGCCTATTAATTATGCCAGAGTGTTTTAATCTTTGAGTTTGGTTAGATGTATGGAATCAGTGCCATTTCAGCCCTCAGACTACCAAGCATATTCAGGTCCCATGAGTAGCTTTATAACACACAGCAACCTTGTTTACACACACACAGGGATTGTAAGGACTAATATTCCCCAACACTCATCAGCCAAAACATTGAAACCACCTGTGTACAACCCCCTTGAACAGCGCTGTCCAGTCAGGGCATGGAAGCGGGAACTCTGAGGGTGGTCTTGGCCTTTTTGTTGTGTTCCCCAAGCTGTTCCCGAGCAGTTTTTGCAGTGAGGCAGGGTACAGCGTCATGCTGGAGAGGCCACTCTTGTCAGGCCACCTTGAACTAATAGACACATTTCATGCTGGAGACAGACAATAAATTGCTAATATAATATATATTAGCTATAAACATTTAAGGTGTATTTAGTGCATCCTGTTTTGTCCTTATAATTTGGCTTTAATGGTGGTATCTAGCCCACAAGAAAAATACTTGTAATTACAATCATAAAGAGAATTCAAGGCATTTCATGTAATTTACAATCTATTTGACAATAAATCTTTAGACCTTTTAAACACCGTGATAAATTACAAAATAAAAGCACATATGGGTTTAGCTTACATAATTTATTCCCAATTTCCTCTTATGACTGTCCATTCCCTTTCTGAGATAGCTTACGAGACGTGTTTATATTTTAGACGTTGCCTGAGCAGAGCTCAGGCTCATTGTTCATCTTTAAATGGCGTAGGCATGGCATTGAAAGGTGGCTTTTGTGCTTTGGAGATAAGAGTATCACATGCATCTTTATTTAACTGTAAGATACTTTTCCATAAATAATTTGACACAAGCATACCCATGGCATGATTTAATTCAATGAGATGAAATGCATCTACCTAGTATACCATGCATCCATTTATGCCTGGAGGTTCTCATGGTGTCTACTGCTTAGCTTCCTCAGATTCAAGGAAAAAAGATTCTTGTATATTTCACTTAAAAACTAATAAATATGTATTTTTTGCAGTCTCACCTGTGGCCAGTGCATATGCTTGGAGCTATATGAGCTGTTCTTTAGTTATTTAGGTTTATTGCTGGACGACTGTAAGATGCTTCTCTGCCAAATATTGTTGTCAGTATCTACTCACAGATTTCCCCCGAGCCCACATGTATTCACCAATACAAGGCCTAAATAAGAGCAACACCAAGGTGACATTTGCACACAGACACCTTAATATAATTATGGCTTTTGTTATCTTATATTGATGTATATCCATCTATGTATATTTAAATGTAGAAGCTGCCAGTAATACTAGTAAAACCTTTGTAAGATGAAGTAAGCTGTTCCATATTACTGTATTTAAATACACAAGAAAGTCAGCCAGTGTCTTATTAATAGGAACATCATAACACCTTCACATTATAACACCAGACATTTCCTTTCTGAGAAGCTAGCTCTCAAGTTGCTATCATAGTTTTGCAGTCACTGCCAATTTAGCAAAAAATCTGACTTCTTTGAGGAGCTATACTTAAGATTTGATGTGAGTGTGAGTACATGTCACTGTCTGCTAAGAAAAGGTTTAAAAGTCAGCTGGGGCCAAGCAGATTAATGGGCAAACACTTTAGCCCTTTAAACTGAAGTAAAGATGTTTCAAAAATAACCCAGTAGAAAGTTTTGGTTTTTTTTCTGTTTCTCAGTCACCTTCATACAAAGTGTATTAGACAGGATTAAAAAAAATAGAAATTATATCTTATGTGACTATTTGCCTTTATAAAAGCACAAATTGTCCTTGTTATGTTGTGCCCTTAAACAGGGGAAATAGTACGGGGAGATGAATGAAGAGATCGACACGCAGCTCTCGCCTTCACTCGTCTGTATTGAGTGTCAGTTACAAAAAATACAACCAAATCCATATTTTCTCACTCAATCGCAGGACCACAGTTTCCAAACTAAGTTATCCTTCTTTTCTTTTTTAACTTGTGCAAATATGTTAGCCAGTGCATAACATGAATCATAACATGAAATAAATGCATCTTTTTAGCTTATGTATTTTGGCTGCTCACAGTAATGAAATAATGCTTCAAGTACTGTACAGCTTTCAGTGGCTAACTTAAATGCAAACAGTGAGGGAATAAACAGCATATATGGCGAGACAATAGCAAAAGCTAGCTTACACAGTGACGGAGTTTGTCTGAAACGTCTTAGCAAAATAAACAGTCCAAAATTCACCTCTTTCTCTTACATTGAACAACCACGATGAAGTAACAATTAACAGTAACATGTGTTGCTATGTTTGTAGGGTTTTTGTGTACAGTAATTACTTTAAACAGGGGAAATAGTAAGGGGAGATGAATGAAGAGATCTCGCCTTCACTCATCTGTATTGAGTGAGGAAAGACAGGTGCGATTCCCCCATTGCACCCGTGAGGCATTACCAATGGGTCAGCGCAGGCAAAACCCTTACAACTCATTTCTGCTCTTTACGTTCCCATTGCATATTCCCTACAGCAACACAGTCAAAACAACAGTCAAAACAACAATGAAATTATGTTGTGAGATATAATTTTCTACACAGAAACTGAGTAGAAAAGCGCTATATAAGTACCAATCCATTTACCATTTACCAATTACACAACTCAGAATCAAATTTCTTATCCACCACAGTTACACACCTATGAATTTAGGCTGTCTTGATTTCCTATTACCATATGTTTCAGGAGTCCTTGTTTTTCTTGACAATAAAGGTAGTTCTATATGACTCTGGGTGTATGATTGAGATTGCTGACTGATCAGGTCTTTATAGTACAGTGAGATGGATAAAAATCTAAATATCTGCCTAAACACTTTGCAGAGAGCAGGAAACAATTACACACAGATCCAGATAACATAAATCTATCATGATCCTGGGTTGTAGACCTAGGTTTTTGAGTAGGGACTTTGAATTCTTGTTTTTTATTGTTTTGGTTTGGTTCTTGGTTTATTGTTTACATTTTGAATTTTGTGTATTTTGTATGTTCAGTTTGTTTCAGCTTCTGCTTGTATTAGTGAGTCTAATTATCCTTGGGGTTTTGATTTCTATTGATCCGTGAGTTTCATGGTTTTCCAGGTAGGTGTTTATTGTTTTTTCTTGTGTTCACTAGTTTTCTGTCCTTTAGTTATTAATTCCATCCACCTATAAACATTTTTCTCTGTATTCAGCGTGTCAGTTACTCATTTCCTGTTTTATTTTGAAGTCTTTTGCTCTTTGTTTCTTGTGTGTTGTTTTACTTCCCCCTGTCTCATTATCTTAATTGTCTTCCTCTGTTCCTCGTTCCCCACCTGTTCCCTATTCCTCTGATTAGCTCTAGTATGTCAGTTAGTATAAATAGCCCCAGTCTCCCTTTATCTTTTCTTGTGGTGTCTGTGTTGTTTCTTGCTCCTTCTTATGGTCCTGTTTGTCACCTTTGTGTGCACCCTGTGTGCTATTTATTTAGTTGCCTTTTCTGTGGGTTTTTGGATTTGCAGATACCTCACCTTCAATAATGGTAGTTTTCTGTTTTACATCCGCTTGCCTCAGAATCCTGCATTTGGATCCTAAACCTACTTATTATCACAAAATCAACTATAGTGTTCATTTGGAGTCCTGTTTCTATCCTGACAATCCCTAAAAATAAATAGATTTTTTTTTTTAAAAATCTGGAAGATGCATGTTATGTTTGCAGTCAACAATAACTACTTGTCAGAAAAGGACATCCAGGGAGTATTCTAAAAATAGGAGTACTGAAAGCATTGCAGAAATGCAGAAGACCACGGCCCTGAAGAACTTTCTGATCACTCTTTATATTTTGGAAAGCAGAATACCTAGTTGTATCACATTTTTTATTTCTTCAGAGACCGTATGCACACTCTTATGTATTATCCTTATCAGGTTTGTCAGAACTTTGCACTTCATACAAACATACAAGTTGTTCTGTTAAAATGCATACATTTATATACAAATAAAAGTGTTTTCAAAGAAAGAAAGTGGGTTCTCCTACCGTGAACACATGTTTTAGTGATATCAGTGCATCTAGAGAGAAGCAGGAGTACATGACTTCAGGCGTAATACGGAAGTGCACAACAGGGAATATTATTCATTTATTCCGGTGTCTGTCATTCTTAAAATCTCTTATGACATTGGTGGGGGACATGTGTTATGCGTCATTTCCATAACACATGTTAGTGGGAAGAAATATATTATTAAAAAGCAGGAAAGTGGTAAGTACTTTGAAGCTTATTTATGTAACTGATTTATACACTGAAAATATATTAAATCCAAATCAGATCCTGCAACAAATAAAATAATGTCATAATGGCAACTTCCCTGAGTTTACACTGTGTCTTGTTTTAAAAAGGAGCAGATTGTCTCCCAACTTTGCCCATACAGCTTTTACTTTTGTGAAGTAAAAGATGTATTAATTCTATATTACAGTAGCTGTGAAGTATATTGATATAGACTTAAACTTCTACTATGAGTGTGTGTTACTTGTCCAAAAGCTCCTATTACTGGACCATCAGCTGAGTGTAACAATGCCATTTTGTCATAGTCTGTATGTTATTAAAAAATCACAGTGCTTTGATGCAACTGAAAGCAGTCATTTATAGCCATCTTATGAACTTTGAACAGCATGCTAAGATTTTATATATAATTTTTTTAAATCTCTTTCTTTGTTCTGTCCTGTCTTCATTCATCAACTTTTCTTTTCATAATCCCTGATGAGCCAAGAAAGATAGGCTTTGATAGCGATGATTGACCCAGTATGTGGGTTTCAAGCAGCCCAGTTCTCATAGATAAATTCTTCCTCTTTTTCTTTGTTCATGATTAGGTAGCTGGCACGTGGCAACTCAAATAGTGCCCAGAAATTTGATTGTGCTAACACGATTGGTGTGAGGTTGGGGACTGCAAAGACCCATGGTAATCACCACACAAGGATAAGTGATGGCTTCAAAGTAAATCAAACTGAAAAGACCCAGCTCTACTTAACATGTCTCTGTAGTAATTTGAAGCTATTTTATGGGGTTTTAAGACACATCACAGAATGGCTGTTTACTGGTCTTTGTTTCCTCCTCCCACTTCTCCTTTATTCTCTCTGTGTGTGTGTTTATGCATGAGTATCCTTCGTCAGGAATTTTGATACTTGGGCATTCATATTTTCAGCATTTTTTCAGCACATATTCACAGAGCATGGGCCCACTGTATTAAAGTATTACACCTCTATCTGTCCCAGAGAACCATCTAATAGCCAATTTCATGCAAGAATGATGAAGACAAAAGTGGAGGGTTATTAGTGGAGAGGAGAATAGTTTGGTGTCACACATCAAGGATCTTTGATAAGACGTGAACAGGGATAACTATGGGCAGTTGTAGAGCTGTAAGACAGTGGCAGGGGCTCCTTGTAACATAGTGATAAAGTAAACAAACCCACAACAAGGCAGAGGCATGTCTCACAGATTAATAAATGCACACAAAGAAAAAGGATTGACAGTCTTATTTGTGCTGGAGCTTACTCACAGAGAGCTATGGACTAGGTTGACATTTCAAATGTTTACATCAAAGCATAAAGCATTGCGCTTGTCTGGATGACTGGTACACCCATTAGCCTCTTAACATATGTCAACATTTTCTGGAAGAGCACACAGAACAAAGAAAAACACTGTTGAGGGTACTTACAAAGGAGGTTCTTCTTCAAAGTAGACAAATTAAAGAAAAAGGAGAATAAGCATTTAACGAATAAGAGCTACTCAAAGAAACCTTTTCACCGCAAATGTTTTGCTCCTCCACCCCAAACCCCCAACTCTGTGTGATGTCTGTCTTATACTGAGGAAAGCTATATTTTGGGTCAAATCCTCACTTAGCAAAGAAATATAAAATGTGCAGCTGGTGTAGATGGGCCCATGATACAAGTGGGACCCCAGTTCCAATTACAAAAAGTGTGTTCACGCGATTACAGTATTTAGAAGATAAGACGTCTGTATGCTAGTAGTATGTCTGTTTTGTTGTGTTGTATAATTTGGAGTACATCTTGTAATACACAGCCACATAAAAGAAAAGAAAAACCTATAAATCTAAAGTCAGTTTGTCTTCGCCATTCTTCTGTTCATATTCAAAACAAACTAGATTTAAGAAAAAAAAAGACTATACATCAGGGTCAGCCCAGCGTTGTGATCCCAGTCTCATTGCCAACTCACTCTATGAAAGCATGATTGGTCAGCATCACAATTAAAAGTACTGGGTCCCTTTAGTGTCATTTTTTGTGCAGGGTTAATGTTGTGAAAGAGAAAACCTAACAAAGTAGTTTTGGAATCAAAAGCTGATGAAACAGCAAGCAAATAGGGAATGCACTGTAGTCTGTCAGATGACGGGTCCAAAAAAAAAAAAACAGGAGCAGAAGAAAAGTGAGATTAGGTAATGGATGTCCATCTTAATCTCCTGTGTGAAATGAAGATAGTCTTTCTATCTTTTCAGAAGCCATTAGCCATCAATGCAACAATGCTGTGCTTTAAAGGGCTTCTAACACATTATAGGTATAGAAAAAAAAAAACCATGCTACTCATTTGATGTACGTTTCAGCCTATGCATTATAAAAATACCTTCTTTTTTTTTCAAAAGAAAATGACATACAGTGTAACATCTTTCTGTTGCAGTGTCTTTGTGTTAACATGCTTGATTTTGTATGTCTTGGTGCATGAGAACATTGTTCATTTATAAATTAAAGTTTCCATTGTCGTTCAATCAGAAGGTAGGAGGTAATGCAAAAAGAAAATGAAATACAGTCATAAGTGGAAGGCATTTCACTGACACTGTGGTGCCACAGTATAAGGGACAGTTTGTTTCAACCTAACCTTGACATGATCTGGATCTATCTGGATGCAGGACAGTAAGTCATAACACAGCTGATGTCTCTTACTGTTGCAACAGATGTGAGTGCATTCATATAAGAAAGAGCAGAAGAAAGGTGGGATGAGGTAACTGATGTCTATTTCACTCACTTGTGTGAAGTAAAGAACTATTGTTTCATCTTTTCGGGAACCAGTAGCCATCATTTCAACACAATGCTGCGCTTTAAGTGTATTAAAGGCATAAATGAGTACTTAAAGGGCAAAAGCCATTTATCTTTGACCATCTAGAAACACAGAATAAATATCAGAAGAGCCACTATTTTATTTTTTATGTGGGAGTTTTAATAGCATCCCTGTAATAGTATTTATATTCATACAACATCAGAAGTAGGTGTGGGTTGAGTGCAAATCCATCTTTGACATACCTGTTGTTCATCCATTATAACTAACATACCCTAAGGCTTACAAATCATGTAAGCTCATTGATTAAAAACAAACAAACAAACACACACACACACACAGAAATAGTCATAAATAGCTAGTCTAAGAAAAATGCTTAACTAAAAGTATTCTTCCAATTTCATATTCAAAGTCCATCCTCACCTCCAATGCCTTTATCAAAAGTGAGAAATCCAAACTCATTTACAAATAATAATTACAAAATAGTGCATAGCTCTAATTTTGTTTGGAGATACTGCGTGCAAGTAGGAACAAAATTATCCCATCCATAACTGTAAAATTAGGTATTTTGAACAAATTAAACACAGTGTCTGCAATGGACACTGCTAAGAATTTAGTTTAATGTCTAATGTATACATAAGGATGTAATCTGAAGCCTTTTTATTCTTTCTTTAACCCTGGTGTTGAAAAAAATAATACTACATGGCATAAACAATCATGCACTTTACTTGATTACAATTTGTACAAATTCTCATTGATCCAAATAAAAATCATTCAGTATATCTCTCTGAATACTATTACTCTTCATGATTGTGTTTTTCAGAATGGTGCGGACACAAGATATTTCTTGGAATGTTGAGTTATTTTTATATGTGTACTAAATCATTGGATGATCTCTGTAATGGTGCATAGAGTAAGAAGCCCATAGCACCACGAGTGTGCCAGAAGACTGATAAATGGGAGTGGATTAGTGATCATACCAGCACTAAATCAAAGAGAATCAAAGCCATAGTGGAATTTGTAAAACTTACTTGTGGAAGGAATGAAGCATGAATATATGGAGATCCTTTTGCAGCATTCCATATTAGTACAGTTAAAAATAGCCAAATTTTTCCAAACTCTTTTAAAAGAGAGCACCATAATGAACTGATTATTTATACAACAACCTTATGCATCTCAAGTAACAAGAACCTTGAAGAAAGCCATGCACAAGTCTTTCAGAACTTAGCCATGGTCAAATAATGGTCATATGGCCAGAGAGCCATCTACTCTTTAATTTAAAATTCAATTTTGCTTTTTTGATTTTGAAATATGTTACTATTATTATTATTTCAACTGCTGTAACAAGAGAATTTCTCAAATACAGAATAAATAAAGTATTTCTTATTTAAGAAAACCTTTAATCAGAAGATGGTTAATCATGGCCTACCACGGCTCTGTTCTGTATCAAATGAGTGGACAATTTCAACTTGTACAAAGAATTGTATGAAATGTAGAAGCTGTCCGTCTGTGTGAGAGATGAAAGGATTTCAGTGCATGGAGAATGGAAATAAAAAGTGCCATTGGAAGTGTCTGTGTTTTTCCTGGAGGAGTAACTGGTGTCTTCTGTCTGTCTCTGGCTACTGTGCCAGAACCATTTTTACAATTCATGTGTGATTACCCCCAATTTATATTTAAATGGGTATAAACAAGTATACTGAACCATATGTCAACTGAGTGAACAAAAATTTACAACAACAATACTGCTAGTTCCCATTTGTATTATTTGTTTGATTTATTTCTCATTGATTTTTAATGTATACACTAAGCAGAGATGTTGTAAAGTTGTCATGGTTCTTGCGATGACTCTGTGTTTTTTCCCTGTGTTTCTGTTGTTCCCCTTTGTGTCTCACTGTGTGTTCCTAGGTGTGGCTACTTTCTCACTCCTGGGCTCTTGTAGCTTACACGTTATCTACTCATCACCCTCAGCAGTTTATCAACCTGGCTTTCCTCTTCTACCAAATTAGCTCCAAGTTTAGTTCCTTGTTCTCTTCCTTGTGTTAATGTTATCTATCCCTGTGCTTTAGATTCATCTTGATCTGACAGCCTGTCTGCCTGCCTGCCCGCTCAGTCATCATTTCATCATCTGCCTGCCACTAACATTTTCAGCCATGCCTCTGACCAAGTCATTTAGCCATACTGCTCATCTCTCCGCCATACTCATTACACTGCTTGCTGCCCAGTCTCTGCTCAGGCTACATCTGCTCAGCCAGCAGTTCAGTCTGTAATGTCCCCCTCTCCACAAAACTATTGCTCATTCTGCCCTGCCCATCTTTAGTCTCCAGAGGTCCTTTCTCTTAGTTCTGCCAGTCATCTTACACATTTTGGGTTTCAGTTTTGCAATAAACCTTTAAAAACTTCTCTGTGCTGCACAAAAGACCCACAAAGACTCTGACTCTATTTAAAAAGCAATCTTTAGTTATGGCACCCTCTTGGGCCAACATCATCAGATACTCCGGAGCCTTCAGGGAACCCAACAGTTCATGAGAGGGCAGGTAATACAAATTGCCAAGATTGTTGAATCAATAGCATCCTCTTCAGGCCTCTTCTTCCATACCTTTTATTGAATCTTGCCACAGACGGTGTCATGTTCAGCTGCTTGAACCATATGTAGAGTACCTGGGGAATTTTTCCACGCTTTTTGGATCATCAGGTATTCACTTATCCTTTGCTAGTTGAGGAGAAGAACTTTGAATTAGGGCTGTCAATCTGATGGCAACTCTGTGCCTTATTCCAAGGTTGGTGATAAGTAAGGAATTATTGTTTTAACCAACTGCAGTTGTTCAAGAGCTGTTCAAGAGTTTTGCAACAAAGCTTTGAGGGTGGTACACAAGTGTACAAGTGAGGTTTTGAATCCACTGGCCAGCTGGGGCCTTCCTGTGCCTGCGCAGGTTCTCTCTGGGTATTCTGGCTTCCTCTCACAGTCCAAAGACATGCAAGTTATAGTAAACTAATTGTTATTTGTAAATAGACTGTAGGTGTGAATGTGGCATATTTGGACTTGGAAATTATCTTATATTTAAAAAGTGCTGTTTGGTTTTTGGTGATGGTAAGTGGGTTTCTCACACAGTTAGGTCCATAATTATTTGAACAATGCCAAATTTTTAAATAATTTTGCCTCTGCACAACACCACAGTAGATTTTAAATCAAATGTGATTTAAGTCATTGTGTGATTGAAGTACAGACTTACAGTTTAAATTCAAAGGGTTTACCGTAACAGTTTAGGAATTACAGCCATTTTTATACATAGTCCCCCATTTTCAGAGGCTGTAAATTTATTGCACACACTAATATAGTTTTGCAGCATCTGGCTGAATCTGAGTATAGCCTTGTGCACTTCAGAATTCATCTGGTCTGGCCTGGTCTTGCATGCCTTTTGGTGTTGCTGAGGCCAGTGCATTTCTTCTTTTTAAGACTGTACCAAGGTTTTGCTATCTCTCTAATGGGTTTATTTGGTTTTTCAGCCTAATGATGGCCACCTTCCCTTATATCGTTGGACTTCATATTGAGAATTCCAGTGAACAGCTACCAACCCAAGACAATTCAAATCAGGTACCATATTTTTGATTTCATGGGTGGAGTGGGACTTTACGATGACACTTTGTGCACTACAATGTGGCACTGTTTGACTTGCATCACATCATACATTGATTAAGATGCCAAGTTAAACAAGTGTCAAATCTGAATTAAAGAAGGACAGCTACAGTAATATATAAGTAACTGTAACAAATTGTGTCATGTCAGTTTAGAATAATGAACAGCTGGACAACAACTGAACTTGGATTTAAAAACAGTGAGTGAGCCTTTGTCTTTGACTGAATATGTTTTTACATCCTCTGGGAATTTTAATATGATTTGCAATACTGTCTCATATTTCACTGGCTCCTACTAGATCTTAGATTTTCACCATACCTTCATTTTACACGTTAAACTGGGAAAATGATAAGACAGGACACAAGAGGGCAGGTGGTATGGAAATTTTGCTAGGCATTTTGGACTAAACTTTGTATGAGACAGGAATCTTACACTCAATTATTTTCATGAATTTTTCATCACTCACATAAGCAGCACACTTCAAAAAGCAAAAAGGCACCACTAGAACTCTGCAGCCCACAGGCAACCATCAACCGTCAAACAACCTTCTAACTCCATAGATCTGTCTTAAAGCAGTAAATACAGATCATCCAAGAAGAAGATGTCAGGGTCACTTCAAAGATGAGGGAATATGTACGAATATAGATATTCTAATGCTGTTAATTACAAACCTCATGCCTTTTAATTAATGCATATTTGTTGTATAGTAACCAAATACAACTCCCAGCAGCTTACAATTTGAATAAATTAGGTGAAAAAAAACAACCTTCCATTCAATCATTAGCTGTTGGGCTATTTGTTGAAAATTAGATGATCTTATCTTTTACTGACAGATGCTGCTAATCATTCATGTCAGTCTTCTGAGCATTTTGTATCCCTTGTCTTGAGCTGACATGCAATTTCCTTTAAACGTGAAGACATTAGAGAAGCACAGTGGCTTTAGGTAAAGAAAACATTTATATTTAATTTGCAGTTTAAAGACTGCTGGAAAGGGTCAAACTAGCCTCCCAGGGTTTCTTTTCATGTGGCTTTAACAGATGAAGGCAACCATATGTTTTTCCTCACTGTCAGCAGTTGACAGAAACCCCTACAGGAATGTTGTTAACAACAGGCGAAGGGAGGCCCAGCGGAATAACCTCATTGATACAACAGAATGATCAATTTGACCACATCATTAGCATGTGGATGCACATTGCGGAAAATATAATATTTGCATTCCCAATATTCAATGTAGGCACAGTGTAATACGTGAGTCACGCTGCAGCAATGCTACATCCACTCTACTGCAGTTGAGCCATTTTCACATCAGCAATAATCTGTATACATCATCAGAAAACAGTTCAGATTCTGCAGACTCAAATTTGACTTTTTGTTAATCTGTTGATTACAAGATGAAGAAATTAATTTGACACTGGAGCTCTTTTTCACTTACATTTACAACATGGATAAGCGCATTCTTTAAGGTCCTGGGAAATTTAATATCAGCGTTTAATAATCATTCATTTCATAATACAGGTCCAAGAGGTCTACTGACGCCAGGGAGTCAACAGGCCCAGAAAACACACTTTAAAAGTGCTGAATATATGACCCTTTTGTCAAAAAAAACAAACAAAACAATGCTAGCAAAGGGGAACAATAACTTACACAATTGTCCAGAATCCCACAAACTTGAATTATCTGTGTGACCTTTTAATTGCTACACCACATCTTATGCTATTGGCTCAGCAGTCATCACACTACAGAGAGAGACTCACTGGAACTTTATGTTGCTTATAAAGGGACAGTTGTAAGGCACTGTGACGGTCCTCTTTTCTTTGCATTCACTTGATTTTTGTCTGTTTGTGACACTAAGGCTCAGACTGACTAGTGAATTGGAATAGAAATGTTTTCATGTTAGTACATGCTTTGCATTTTGAATACAAGTGTTTTCCAAATGATTACAAGAGATTTAATTATTGAGCAAAGTGTCTAATGTAAGTTGTTTAGTTTTGGAAGAGAAATGGAGTAGAATTGCAAATAAAGAGCAAAGTGTACATTTGGTGCTTTTGTTTCAGGCATGGTTACAAAGCTGTGAATTCTTTTTCTCAATATTTACTTTCAGTTTGTAAGCAATCAGGAAAAACTGTAAAATCATGTGTGATACTATCTGCAAATGCAGCACCCAGAACAAATCGGATGGGCCAAGCACATGTAGTACCTACAGCAGAACATTTTTCTTTACTTTCAAATTGCAGATCCGGTTCTTCTGAGAGTCAACAACCAACCAAAGTCTGTCTGTCTGTCTCAGTATGAGGTTGTCCATTACAGTTTTTCCCAGTTGATAACACTACAAATATCACTACAACACTACAAAATCCCTGCACACCTGACTGAGAGGTGTGCAGGAGGAAAGACTCCATAAAAACAATTTAATGTAACTCCTGCACACTCCTTCGCTTACTGCTAACATATTTATTAAATTACAACATTTAGGTCTATCCTACCTTCATTAGGTCAGGTTCATGACCATGCAATTAGGAAAAACACTGAACAAGTATGGCTTGTTTGGAAGGGTTGCCAGGCTTTCTCCTGGCAACCCTTAGCTTAGGTTTGTGAAACTGCATCTGAATGAACCATAAGACTTCTGGAACAATGTCCTTTGGACAGACAAGACCAATGTGGAGATGTTTGGCCATAATGCACAGTACCATGTTTAGCGAAAACCAGACAGAGCATATCAGCACAAACACCTCATACCCACTGTGTGCCACATTGATGGAAAGGTGATGATTTGGGATTGTTTTGCAGTCACAGGAATTGGGCATCCTGGAATACTTCACTTTGCTTTTGTTTTTAAATTTTGTTGAAATTATTTTAGCTTTTATTAGTAAGATGGAAGGCAGAATGAGATTTAAAAAAAAAAAAAAAAGCTATTTTCCCCCAAAATAAACTCTTGGGATGATTGGGATGATGGAATTAAATTACATTGTAGAGGCCTGTTCAGCAATAGGAGACAAAGATGTTACTTATTTATAGTATTTAGAGGACGTAATTGCTGATCCATTAAAAAAAGAAGTGAATGAAAAAAGTACCACATTGTCAATATGTTTGTCATGTTTTCAGAGGAGCACATGTCTTATTAGGAGGAGCCAATCTACCGCTGGTTCCCCTAGAATTTGCTCCCTGAAGTGCTTTGCTTAAAGGTGAAAGGCTCTTCTGTTGTTTTGGCTCTCTTGTTAATATATCATATCCACAAATAAGTAAAACGTGTGGGATCAAAAAATCAAAAAAAAGTTTTTCCCCATATTTGGTCACTGTTTGGTTCTGTAGTATACAGCAAGTGTAACTTTTTTACCACCCTGGCAAGAACTGTACTATTTATTCTCCTTTTCATATTATAGTCCAAAGCAACAACAGTAGCTGCAGTCTCAAAAATGATACCAAAAAAACCCCCCAAAAAACCAAAAAACAGAATTAGAATTCAAACCAGACAGTATATTGGTAAATACAAGCTTTTCTTCCTTTCTGTATTACATATGTAATACATACATAATACAGTAGGTCTGAGATAATCACACTTTAGCCATTATCACACATCCACAGCAGCAGTGAACTTTAATAGACATTATCTGCCAGAGGTGCATGCGAGAGCACAAATATCAAACACAGACATATCAGACTTTAAGCTGCCAAAAATAGTACAGAGCCCTTGTGATGTCTGATTCAGCCCATGTGAGAATAACACAAGGAATTGTCTGGTCAATTCATGAATGCTTTTCGTAGTCATGACCCCTCAGCTTAACAAAAAAATTCTAGTAGCAAGAGAAATCTGAAATTGACTATGTCCTGTAGTGTGCTACGTGTAAGAAAGAGAAACTTTGGAATTTCCCAACATTGTCTGACGCTCATGTGTGAAAATGCTCTTTTGAATACAATACTATCCTGGTAAATAAATTCAGACTACCTTGTGATTTATAATGAGCAGAAAGCTGTGGTGCTTAATTCATTCTGCTGACTACCCCTTTTTTCTGTTGTCTACAGAGTTGCAAAGATTTTTCTGGATTTTAACCTCCATCCTCAGGGTTTTTCAGCCAAAGGAATACATTAAAATAAATAAATAATTAAATTGGCATCAATCCAGTATTGGCTGCTCTATGCTTAAAGACACCAGTACATAAATGGTATGGGCAGTGCATGGTTGATCACCATGCTACAGCTATCTAGCTTTTCTTCTTCTTGTTCCCTCCTTCTGTTTTTGTCATTCTGTTGTTTTATTTTTGTTTCCTCACTGAGCCACTGACTAATTTGTGCAGTGGGCCACCGACACTCACAATATAAACCCAAACATCATTTCAAAATATAATGCTTTTGTTAGTATTTAATATTGAGCACTACAGTTGAGCGATGTAAGTGATTTATGAGTGATATATTTAAAATATTTGTAGTCTAACTTTAAAATGTGACTCAATTTGCTGAGGATTTGTTTAGTCATCTAACATCTGAAAGACACCATATGAACATCCTGAGTAACAAACATCTTTGAAAAAAAAAAGATTTACTGTCATACATTTAATTACTGGTGTATTTTACTGTCATGTCATTAAACAGTCAGTACTTATGATACAAATAGACTCTTTGTATTGTATCAACAATCAGATACAACCCACCTGAGATTTGAAGACTTTCTGTGGTGAGATACTGAATGAGAACCATGTCTCAGCTTGACTGCAGGGTCTCCTGATCAGATTTGCTGATAGGTAGGGTCTGGAGAGAAACACTGCTAATTAGCCTTGTGGTTAGCTCTGAGGTCAATTGTGGGCCATGTCTTCAGGTCATCAGAGAGCCCAGTGCTGAACACAGACCTGTGGTTATGCTCCCCAGGGTGCCCTGGTTGCCATTGCACTACTCCAGACATTAGTGAAATTGATCTAATGGTAGAAACGCACCCTTTATATGACAGTCACAGTCTAAGAGGTGACTGGTGACTGCTGAGAAGGTGATTGGCTGCAATCTGCCTTCCTGTACACCTCCAGGACACTGAGACGGGCAAGAAAGATTGCTGCTGACCCCCTCCCACCCCGAACATAGACTGTTTGTGACGCTCCCCTCTGGCAGGAGGCTGCGGTCCATCAGAACCAGTACCTCACGGCACAAGAGCAGTTTCTTTCCCCAGGCTGTTGGACTACTTAACACCGCCCCCTCGCCCCGCTCACTGCTCAATTAATGTGTTACAATAACACACATACTTACTACAGACTATAATAACTTTGCACACTGGATTCAGTACAAGCACTTTGCACATCATGTTCTACTTACATTTTACACTTCTCCCCCCTTCCTGTCCATAACCTTTACATATGTCCTAATTTCTTTAATATCTGTAGGCAGTTAGTATGTATTGTGTATTTATATTTAAATTTATATATATATATATATGTATA
>VUQI01023943.1:3241-16043 GCA_015106735.1 Paratilapia polleni
AAAAATACAAACTGAAAATAGGAAAAAATGCGCAATAAAAATAAAGAATTCAATTCTAAAACACTAGGACAGTAAAGTCACCTAAACTTCACAAAAACGAAACAGGAATGAACTCAAATACTACGACAAAAACAAAAACTCAACATTATTAGAATGATAAAGCCATCAAAACAGGAATCCAACTTAAACACAACCCAAAGGGCCATGGGAAGAATGGTTGTCATAGTTGAATGATACTGTACTACTCCATTAACCTTAACTCCTTTTTGCAACTATTAGTGTGTCCCAGTTTGGATACTTTTATTAGTACACTTTCATACAGTATACTACGTATTTACTTGTGCAGTACGTGAATTGCAACTAGATAGTGTCTGAAACACTTGACTGTGATTATCATGCTGCTGCATTTTGTGAACATTTGCAACTTGTCAAGCCTTTGACCACACATAATACTAAATGCTTCTGCAGCGAAGATGACAATTCAATACACACAATCACGAAACAACGCTACAACAGTTTTACCTGCAATGCCTGAAAAAGCCTAGCTAGCTAGCATTGGCTTCTTCTGGCTTGAAATTATTTGGTCATCCCTCCTTTTCCACTATATAGTCAAGATTGTGATCACTGAGGGTGAGAAGTGTACAGTGTTCCACACTACACCATACAAGTACTTATGGAGCACTTCACATAGCTATACTTATAATCTGAATACATTTATGCTTAATAACTTGAGATTAGTGAGAATTTTATTTTTTAGTTTTTTAGTATTCCAGAAAAAAAAAAGCTTCATATCTTTTTTTTTCTTTTTCTTCCTTGTCAGTCCACCGTGGATCTGGGACACACACAGAGACATTCAGTGTCTATTAACTACATCATTTCTGTATTACTACATATTACTACAGAAACACCAGTCCAAGTTATGTAACATGACATATCTATCACTTAAAACAGTAATCACTATGGTGTACTCTTATACAGAAGTGATAGTGCTATGGTGTATTTTGCAATAAAAATAATAGAATAATTTAATATCATTTAATACTCCACAAAAATATAACATCAAAATGATTTAGTAAGCAAATGTGTTATGCAAGAGGTGAGTCATACTTTAATAATGGGCCATAATGCATTTCATTTTCAGGCCTGCGGCCTGTGATTGTTACATAAGTGCTAGTATCAAGACATGCAAATATGTTTCTGAACTAATCAATTTATGACTCATTGTGCAACCTGATCTGGATTTTTCCCTTGTGACATTTAAATCATCCTGTGCCTTCTGGAGCTAAGTCAACTAAGTGTGGTAAAAATTGTAAAAATTTAAAAATTAACCAAATTAAAGTGCTAAGGATATGCAGTTAATTTAAGAGCAAATTGATCAATCTCCAATCACTGAGACAACTGAACAGGTTCAACAGTGAAATCCACCGTGATGGATTATATTAAAACAACAGTATTTTGCCCTTTTAAAAGTGGACAAATTAAACTAATTTCTAGCTCCATATTTTTTTTCTTGGACTCTGCTAGAGTAGCTTGGTATGACTCATAGTTCACAATAATCCTTATTTATGTTATACTGGACTGTCTGACACAAGCTGTTTTAAATCCTCATTTAAGAAAACTTTTTCCTGATTAGCTGCCCCTCGGAAACAGGAAATGTGAACAGCAGATGGGTGGGGCTTCTGCTCTCACACACAGAGCTGTGTGCATGAGACAGCCATATTATGGAGATCCCCTCTCTTATGATATCATACAGAGCCAAGAGTAGGAAAAAAGTGTCTGAAATGGAGCATTTAGACCATAGACAGTATAAAAGATTGATGTATAGCTTCCAGCTCTAAAAAGTGACACCAACACGGAAGTGCCTTAAACCTGCATTTTTTTAATGGCCATCAGGGGGTGATACCTGTGGTTGCAAAAATAATTCCAGTGTCTATGGGAAAATGGCCATCTACCTTGACCTTTGTAACTACTTTCGGCTCAGTCACTCATTTTAGGCCATACTGAATGAAACATTAAGTCAACTTTTTAAAAATTTTGGTCATTCTGAGTTTCAGAAAAGAGGATGATCCAGGGTATGCTTGTTAGCCAATGACTTGTGATCCACAAATCGTTAGCCAATGAGTGTGAAGTTTCACACTCAGATCCACCCCTCGCTCATTTTCAAAACACCAACGGTGAAAACGCTCATCTAGAGGCTTCAAAAACGGGACTTCAATTTTACACTGACTTCAGTCTAAGACCTGAGCTTTTGGCTCACAGGGATTACTTTCACATACACTGACCTCATTATTTGAATCTTTAGCATTGTTTTCTTATTGTATTTCTTATTCTTATTATTAACCATAAATCCTCTTTGATAAAATGTGTCTTCTTTGTCTTTGTACTTAAACTATTGATTGGCAAAATAAAAAAGAAACAGTAGTAAACACAAGACCATGGAGATCATAAATTAAAAATACCTTTTCCCTTTTTCCTTTTATTTGTATGATTAAATACCTTCTCACCTACTGTGCTCTTTGATTCAGACTAAGCGGAACAATCAATTTTGATTTACACAAAAAAAAAATAAAAAATTCTAGCTCCTGTTCAAAGTCCCCCAACAGTTTTTAAATGAAAACATGTGATTAACAAACAAGCACAAAGGAGGCTGGAACCAGGCAAGCTTTATTGGTTTTAAACTTAACAAAACACTGCTGGCAGATAAAAATCCCGCAAGTAGTACATTTTCAGGAATCCTGAAAAGAAAAATCTCTTCTGGAACCAACATGTTTTAGTAATAACATGGCCAACTTTTGTCTAACTGACTCAAATCATAAATGTAAACTTTCCCCCCTATCATTTATAATGTAAACATGTCCAGGGTAACTGGCATACAGAATATACAGTGAGAATATATACACCCAAATCACAGTTTGAGGAAATGTCTGCACTGAATAATGGAAGTAAACTTTTCAAAAAGTGGTTCACTGAATCAGAGCTCTACATCTCTAATGTGATGTCCTCAAAAACACTGTTTGTTCTGATTTATTTGTACCAAGAAAAAAAGAATCCTCAGAGGTCAGCTACATAAATATATCTCTGTGTGTTTGTGTTTCTGTGGCGGTCGTGTGTGTGTGTGTGTGTGTGTGTGTGTGTGTGTGTGTGTGCTCGCTACACAGCATGGATGCTCAGCTTTGGCATTTAAAATAAACATCTCAAAACATAAAGCAGAAGCTCTTATAATCAGCTGCTAAAGAATTTCCTATTTCATTTTCACATACCAAATATTCATAAAATATGCTATTAACACTGCAATTAATTTGCTACAATGTTTTTCTTTTACAGTATCACAGGTTGTAAGCATAACATTTCTCCCCAATAGGTCTAAAAATGGCTACAAACAATGCCCTGTGCTGGGCATGATTGTTAATATGCTACAAAAACAAGCAATCTTTCTAGTCACTGTGCAATAGGAGAACTTGGATAGGAGGCAAACTGGAAAACGTGTTTCACAGTAACATATTTATAGGTACTCAGAATCAGAAGCACTACAACTGTACCTAATAATGTTAGCAAAGGAGGGTGATAAGAGGAAAACAAGTGAATAAAAGGATCTTTTGTCAGGTAAGTTTTTCCAGTACACCTCTAAACAACACAGAAATTGCTCTCTGTATCTTATTGAGCTATTAGAATGCTTCATGATTTTCTGTCATGGTATTTATTGTAAACATAGGTGACCCAAAACCTTTTCTTTCTTGCTGTTTAAAAAAAGATTAATATTATGAGGATATGAAATGTGCAGATCCAAAGATGTTTTAAACTTGACTAAAAAGTACTAAGCAAAATACAGATTAAAGCAGGAAAACCTGGAATGATACACATTTTCAGTTTGCTCTCCATCTAAGCTTGTGTTAATCAAAGTGCCAAGCTTTTACCTTCATCTAATCTTTAAATAAATACTCCATTACTTATATTAAACCGGGAAGAGTGAGATTCCATTTCAAATCTGTCAGTAAGAACATTCCCACACAAATACACCAAAATTAAACATTGTTAGTTCATCCAATTGTCAAGTCTTACATAGGTCGCACTATTTAAGTTGCTAGCCCGCCAATTACTTTGCAACCCACCTAAACCCAAGCTCCTCCTTTTCATGTACTGTCTGACTAAGGCCCCAGTCATGCAGGCTTAGAGACCGACTGTCTGGCAACCTTGCTAGGGAAAAATGTGCATTCCCAACTGGTTGGCGAGCGGTTGGTGGAGCTTGCTGGCAGTTTCTGGCAGTTGCTGTGAAATTGACTGTTAAAGCCCCAGTCACACAGGCCTAGAGACCAGTCATTAACCCTCCCCTCCCGGCAGCCACTGTTCACTAAAGAAAATGTGAAATCTGGCAGTTGCTGTTGTAAAAGTGGTTGCAAAGAGGTATATGGTGCTCAACTGAAAACCTCCTTGCAATTGCTTTGGTCGCTAGCAGGATGCCCCGGTCACCTGTAGTTTGCATGGAAGATGCCAACTTGATCTCCAGCACTCGCCAATTACTTGCTAAGTGGTAGTAAAACTGAAGAATGTGACATAAACCAGAAACCAGAAATGAGAGACCATTTGCTTTCAAAGTAAAAGTACTGCTTTCAGCAGTAAGGCACAACTTTTAGTTTGAAGGCATAAATTCTCGGTTTCCGGTTTGATTCACACTTTTCCAAGTTTCACAAGATTCACTGCAGCTCAGAGAGTAGATGGCAAATGTTTGAAGACAAGTTGGTGTCTTCCATGCATACTACAGGCAACTGCAGAAATCTGCTAGCGACCAAAGCAATCAAGGGGAGGTTTTTGGTGCAGCACCCGCTTTGCGACCGATTTGACCTAGCAACAGCCGGGAACTTCCAGCAACCACTCGCCAAATGATCAGGGACTACAAATTTTTCCCTGATGACCAGAGGTTGCCAGGGGGTCAGTCCCTAGGCCTGCATGACTGAGGCCTTAGTTCAGTCTTTCTGGAGTTCTTTTTGTGAATTGAAAAGATTCAAATGGATCTCAGTCTGAGCCTGGTTTTACATTTTCTCATATAGTAATATGTACACATCTAAGACATTAAATTCTTAGTTTCATGGCATCAACATCAAAACTCCAAGGCATCCAGTTTGATTGTACCATGGGCGATCACCGCTGAAAGAGACGGTCCCTGTTTAGTCAGGTTATGGAAACCTTGTGAAGCTCCCACATAGGATCTCTAGCTGTGCTCAGTTAAAAAGTCTCTCAGTTACATCTTCAGTTTCAGTCCTCAAAATGTTAAACATTCATTCACAATGCTTCCATCTTCAAATACAAACAATTTAGAAAATAGCTAAAACACCTTAAACATATGGGATAAAGTTTTCATAACATTTATTTCAGCAAGATCGAAGAAGAGGGGGAAGAATAATATCTGTACACTGGAAGTATAAATCTACTAATACACAGTTTACCCTCTGGTTGTATTTGTAGGTCATGGTACAAGGGCAAAAGTTGTAAGTAATACTGATTATTAATACGATTGGCATTCTGTATCATACTGGCATTTTTACTGTTTCTTTTTAGATTTTTCATTAACAGGGTTGGGAAGTAATGAAAGACATGGTGGTGTTAAATTTAAAACTATAGTTACTGTAAGCAGACACAGACGAAACATAAAATAAGATTTTTTTCATCTAATAAAAAATTTGTACTTGAACATTTTAGAGTAATTAGGTCTTATTAGTGCAAGGCTGTTTCCCTTTTTAATGGCATACTACTGTGACTGTAAAATGATGTGGTACAGAGTACTGCAGGGATGACATTTTTTGTTCTATAGCTCAAACTGGAAGTTAGCATCACCCAGGATTTTTCCATTGTCCTTTTGGATTATTGCAAAATAATCAAAGGAAAATAAAGGTGTGACAATTAAACTTTTTTCCCATCAAGATAACAAAACCTCGCTAAAAGTTAATGAAAATTCACTCTGATCTTTTATGCTGTTAGACCATAGTATCACATGTTGTTTTGGTCATTTTAAGGCCCTTAAATGACTACACCTCCAACATTTTAATTTGAAAATAATCAAGATAATGTCCCAACCTTCCCAACTGTGTCCACAAAAATTTCGAAAACATGGATTAAAAGAAACTTGGTGTTACATCTTTGAATGATGAAAGAATAATACTTTTATATGATTCATAATTTGTTTAACATTTTTGTTGTTTTTGTGAATGGACAACCTTTTGGAAATTTGCTTCCTGTTTCCTGTGCTGTTGGACACTGTTGCCTGTGTATCACGGCCGCGATGATGAATGTACCTGTCAGAAACCCCACAAACGTCTTGTTGCTGCTAATCATCATATCCCTCACTCCTCCCCTCCCATGTTCCCTCCCAGCGTGTTAAAAGTTTTGTTGAGTGTCTGTCTTCATCTCGGGCTCAGCATCAGCGGTGAGTCATCCCTCCGCCCACCTGCTTCTCCTCCCCTCCTCCCCTCTTTTCTTTCCTCTTCTCTCCTCTTTTTTGATCTCCTTAGACCTTCTTCCTTCTGCTACTCTGCTGCAACCCTCCTCCCACACACTTTGCGGGTACAGGATTTGTGTTCATGTGTTTTTGTCGTGTGGTGTATAAGCGCCATAACAGAACCAATGTAACCCTCCCGCCCCCACCCCCAGATGTGTTTTCCCTCTTGTTCCCTGCATATGTAGCCTAGCATGGCGAGGCGCTCATTCGCATGTGCGTATGGTAGCGTGGAGGAGGCACGGCAGAGGGTGGTGCTGCCATAGGCAGAGACTGGGGTGCAGGCCCACTCGGGTGAGGGTGTGGCTGAGGGTGGGAGTGGCCACGTGAACCCCTGGAAAGGGTGGAGGTGGCACCTGGGTGAAGAGGGTGTGGATATGAGGAGGAAGTGGAGGAGGAAGAAGCTGGTTGGAGCTGGTAGCTGGCAGCTGATGAAGGTCCAGAGGAAGAGGGTGTTGCCTGGGAGCTGCTGCCCCCCTTGGGAGGTGGCTGCTGGGGTGGAGTCTGGTTGAGCTGGATGGAGATGTCAGAGGAGACATCGGAGCCACTGCGACCCCGCTGTGGTGGAGCCCAGGAGTCTGGGTGGAGGTACTGGCCGCTGTAGTCGCTGCAGTCGGACATGCGGGGGCGATACAGCGCAGGGTGGGGCCGATAAAGCTCCTCCTCGGCGTAGCGCTTCATGAAGAGGTAGACAGACATCACTCCTGCACCCTGGAGACACATACAAAGTTACTGCAGTGTCATGCACTGTTTGTCTTTTTGTAGATTCTTCCAGTGGACAAGTTATGCATTAGGTTTGGTTTTTTATATTTGTTGGTAAGCATAATGTAACCCAGCCTATCAGTCCAGCTTTTCTTTCTAATACATCGTGCTTTTTAAACATCCTGTGCAGCACTAATAGAGTATGCCTGTCATATTTTGCCCAACAAAACAGTGTCATCACTTTCACAGCCCATTGCTGTGGTAATATCCTATAAATTCTGACCACTAGCATTTGTGCATTCTGGATGCATGCTGAATCTCCTTGAGAGTGTCAAAACAGTGACCCTACTTGAATTTAATTTTAAGGAAAAGGACAGAGTTACTGGGAGCCATATCCAGCCAGCAGGACAGGTGTGACCAAAACACTGTTGCCTCTTTGATTCCCTGCGAGCTGGCAGCACAATAGCATGTTCTCCCTCAGAAATCTCAGGCCATTATAACTCTGTGTTGACTGTCTGAGCCTTGGAGACAACTTCAGAGTGCTTGACTCCATGAATGTCGAAAAGAAAACGCCACCATGCAAAAGAAAGCGCCGCTATGCTGCTAGTCACAATGCTGACCTGATGTTTCTTTTTGTTGCTTGGACACTGTCGACACATGCACTGAAAACGTTATTTGGTCTCTTGGTTGAGACCCATCTCTCCACCAATGATGGAAGAGTTTGATTTTTGTTTGCTACACAAGTTTGAGGTCCATGGTGAGACTACTTTAAAGGGGAAGACAAATCAAGTAGTTTTTTTTCATGGGCAATATTTGTCATCACACCTCAATATCATGTGCAGGTAGAGGTTACCTTATTTGTACTTGTAAGTAGATTGCTCCCACATCATCTAAAATATAAATTTCATGATTGCTGCTAGAATGGAGCAATTTATATACCATGTTGTTCTATACTTTGGGACAATAAACATTCATCCAGTAGAAAGAAACTGAAATCACTATGGAAAGGGTGTGAGTCGTCAAATAATAAATAACAAAGTAGGCACCCACCTTCCATGATGTTGTGATGTTGCGTATGATCATAGGTTTCACTGACTTATACCAGGTCAGTGTAGCTAGATGATATTTCTGAGTAGTGTGGACTGTTTCCTACATTCAGCATCACCAGTAGGTGTGGTGATGCTGCATGTAGGTCAGAAGTGTTCTCTTTTGCACCTGACGTCACAGTGATGCCTCAGAGTACTGACACAAATCTAAAATACATTTCTAATTCATTCAAGCAATGTGAAAATCTCACCAAAAAACAAGATTTGCAATAGTGCAATGGGCATTATGTTCCTCCACAAGTTTTACATTTAGAGAATTTTGCTCATAAGGGTGGGAACTACTCAGCTTGTGAAAAAATTATGTAATATGGCCTCAGTCTTTGGAAAAGGCTTTTAAAGTCTGATAAAATCACACCTTGTCATCAGGGCCATCAGGGTCATCTCAATTGGACAACCTTTTTGTTAAAAAAAAAATAAGAGCATATACTAAAAGATTTTAGTGGTTCGATTCCTGGCTCCCCTAGTCTGCATGCCGAAGTATCCTTGGGCAAGATACTGAACCCCACGTTGCCCCCGATGCATTCATCGGAGTGTGAGTGTGTGTGAATGTTAGTACTTAGCACTTAAGTGTAGATAAAAAGTGCTGTATGAATGTACATGTGACTGGGTGAATGTGGCATGTAGTTAAAGCGCTTTGAGTACACAGAAACTGAGTAGAAAAGCGCTATATAAGTACCAGTCCATTTATCATTTAGGCATTTTTCAGAGAGGAGTCTTGAAGTGAATTATAGAAAATGTCAAATGTACTTTTCAAGGGACTGAAAACTAGGGAAACTTTTCCCCTTGCATGTATACACACACATTAAAGGTGTGTGTATTTAGCTGTTCCCCTCTGGTATTTTATTACCCAATTCTGCAGGCAATTTATGTTTTGGTAAATATATATTGTTCTGCTCTGCTGTTTTTTTTTTTTGGCAGGTTCTTATAGTGGAAGAAGTTATCTTCTAAAAATATGTAAAATTATTTAAATCACATGTATAGTCCAACACATACCCACTGGCAACACAATTTCATTTCTAATTGGTGACACTGATGTAGTGCGAATGTCTGCCAAAAACAGAAATTAGATGAAGCGAGAACAGACTCCTCTCTGTTTCCATCCATGAAACCACATCTGCATTGCCTAAGGGAGCCAAAATGAACAATGCAGAGTTTCCAGAAAATTCCCCAAATGCAAAAAGATTTACTAAACACAAGAATCAGCATCATCCTCCCTAAACTGCAACACATAAATCCATAATAATTTTGCAGAGAGTTGACAAAAAGGCTTGGTGCTCCTCAGCGGAATGAGCCATTATCAAAAATGTATTCATGTTTTCACCCGGGCATCCGCTGAGCATTCACAGCTCATTCACTATTCATCCACAACATTATCACTACAACAACCCTGAAACCTGAATGCTGATGAACGTGTTCATGTGAATCGTGTGCTTAAATGTGCTTTGCTACTCCAGCACAGATTAGAAGAAGAGCGATGAGAAGCAGGAAGGTGGGAAAGATGAGGAAGAACACAGGGGAGGAGGTAAGAGAAGACAAGGTAGGGAAGGAGGGCAGAGTGGAAGAAAATAAAAAGGGCAGGAACTAAGATGAAGGGATGAGGTGACAAAATATGAAAAAAGAGGAAGTGAGAGAACAGATGATTAGAAAAGCAAAAACATGGGACAAAAAAGAGGATGACTGAGTGATGCAGTAACGATGATAAGATGGATAAATCGATGTGGAAGGAAAGGAAAGAAGACAGGTAAATGAGAGAAAAGAGGATTATATAGGAAAGAGATGGCAAAAAAGAGAGATAATATAAGATTAGGAGGAACATGTGATTACAGCAGGGGCATGAAAAAGAAGGTGAGGAAGAGATAAAGACAGATGACAGAGTCACTTTATGGGCAGGAAAGATGGCAGATGAGATGGGAGGATAGAAGAATTGAAAGAAAAAGTAGGAGAAATGAGAAAAAAGGAGAGGAAATGGAGAACAGACATAAAAGAAAAAAAGCATGAGGAAGGTGAGGAAGAAAGAGCAAAACTGATTATCAAAACATAAGGATGCAAAAATAAAAAATATATAAATAAAAAAATTAAAATAAATGTTGAGGACAAAAAAAAGATGGGAACTGACTGCAGAAATTAAGAGAAGAAAGGAAATGGTATGGAAGAAGACATGAGGAAAGATTTAAAGGAGGACTGGAGGAGGAGATAGGAAGAAGAAAACAGGATTACAGACTGAAAGATAACTGAAGAGAAAGGACTAAGATCAAAGAAAAGAGCTTGAAAAGAAGAGGGAAGGGAAGAAAAGGTATAATATGCAGTGAGAGAGGAGACAGTAGGAAAACAAAACTGAAAAAAAAAACAAGAGGGAGACAAAGGGGAGATGAAGTTAAGGCATGCCATGCAAGAAGAGAGCAGAGGAGATAAGAAGAAGAAGAAGAAGAAGGAGAACAGAGAGGGGAAGGGACAACAGAGGATTAAAGAACTGAAGATAAAAGACGAGAGAAAGAGACAAGATAAAAGTAGAGGACATATGGAGAGAGAAAGGACTTGACTGAAGCAGAGAAGAAAAGACAGCAGGAGAAAGGAAACGAGAGAGACAAGAGGACAGAGATGAAATGAAAGGAATGAAGGATAAAGGAGGAGTAGCAGAGCACCCTCTTTCCCCCACTGAAGAATATTTGGATGCATATGAAGCTGTGCTGCGACAGAGCTGCTGCCCTCAAGTATTCAAGCTATTAACATTTATGAATATTGATGACGAGCTCCTACGCAGGCACTTTTTAAATGTGTGTGTGTTTAGCTGAATAAGTCTGCATTTTCAGCAAGCTACAAGCAATGTGTGTGTGTGTGTGTGTGTGTGTGTGTGTGTATGTGTATGTCTGTGTGTGTGTCTGTGTGTGTGTGTGAGAAAGAGAGAGACTGTGTGCGCACATGCTTAAACACGATGGTTGACATCCAAGAAAGATTTCAAACAACCTGCATGTGTGTGTATGTGTGTGCACGTGCATGTGCAAGTCTTTATAAATGTTAAGCATCAGTACATATTTGTGACTGTGTGAACTTCTCAGTGTGTTTACTTGAACAAATCTGCAGTGTGTGAGTTTTGCATTCAGCAGGTGATTGCTTGCAAGTGTTTGTGTACGTGCAGCAGTCGTGCATGTTCATGCTTGATTAACTCTTTGTGTATGCGTGTGTGTGGGTGTGTTAGCGCGTATGGTGCTTCAGTCACCTCTTTGAGGAGGAAGGAGGAGGCGGCGAAGGCAAAGGACCAGCCGTAGTGATAGTGGAAGAATTGCTCAGGCTCTCGAGGTCGGTTCATCACCTCATCATTAATACTGGAGATATACAAAACCAGACCCACCACCAGACTGAGACCTGCAGGAGCACAAACACACATATGGCAATTTAATCATACAGTGGTCTGGCTGTATGGTGGTATAATACATCTAGATCCTTTTGCATAAGTAAAATGTAGCATCAGAAGATGACTCAAGTGTGTGATCCCGAACCATCTGTTTTCCTCAGAGCAGGCACAGGAACTCCCTTAGGAACAGGGTATTCCTGCAGGCTGGTAACCTCTATAAATACATATCTGCACACGAATATGCAGAATCTGTAGGAAAGGGCCAACATTTATGCTACAGGAAGCTTTCTGGTTTCCTTTCGTAGTCTGCTTGTAATCCAAGCAGTCATGTTTGAACAGACTTTAGATGCATGCACGTACCGTCCTTCTAGAAAGCACAGAAGGGGATTTATTTGCCGAGATGCAATCTCAAAACCACTCATTATTATTTGACAGTGTTACATTTTTTATTTGCTTTTCTTATTTATCTTCATATACATTGACCAGAGGATGGAACGGGAAATTTTGGTCTGGATATCCTTTGGCTAACACAGGAAGCCCCTAGCTGGCAGACTAGCTGATAGGTTCACAGATTGGAAGGCTGATAACCAGGTAGCATCAAAGTCAACCAAAATATTAGTTCACTGCATATGTCATATAATAACTCTGCCTTTTCTCTTCAGTCTTCTGAGTCTAACAGGTTCTGATGGAAAGTTTTGATTGAGGATTGAAACAAACTCATCTATTGGCAAAAACAGGAAAGTCTTAGCAATACAAAACATACAGGTGGATCTAGCCGTCTATCTATCTATATATACTTAGCACAAAAAGTAAGGAAATTTATGTTTGGTCGATTACTTCTTTGTTGTAACAATGCTCCTTGGCAATAAATCTCATGCCTGTTTATTTCCCTTTAAATGGTGACACATTTGTAAGGAAAATGCTTTTGTGGGTTGAGCAGCAGAGTTGAGTATGTGGGTTGCGCCCATGAAGAACTTGCTGAATGACTGTCATATACAGTGGTGTGAAAAAGTGTTTGCCCCCTTCCTGATTTCTTAGTTTTTTGCATATTTGTCACACTTAAATGTTTCAGATCATCAAACAAATTTAACATATTAGACAAAGATAACCTGAGTAAATACAAAATGCCGTTTTTAAATGATTTCATTTATTAAG
>VUQI01023955.1:2835-16131 GCA_015106735.1 Paratilapia polleni
AAAGAGAGGAGGTGGGGCAAGGTCTCAAAAAATTACAAACAGTTAAAGAATGTTAGAAAAGAGTGCCACTTATCAAAAACCTTTCCAGAATTACCTCATAATAAATGATTAATCTTTTCAAGCTTGAAAAAAGAGATTACATCCCAGAGCCATTGAACATTAGAAGGAGCAGTACTTGATTTCCATAGCAAATGTTGCCTTGCCAGTAGTGAGGTAAATGATAAAACATCCAGCTGATATAGATTATATTCTTCTGGGAGACCAAATATGGCACTGTGGGGGGAGGGTTTTAAATTTATAGAATGTATTTTTGACATTACATTACAATAACTCTGCCAGAAACTATAGACCAGTGGACAGGAGTAAAACATTCAACTCAATTCAGTTTTATTTATATAGCGTCAAATCACAAAAACAATCATCTCAAGGCGCTTTATATTTTAGGGTAAAGACCCTACAATATTAGACAGAAAACCCCAACAGTCAGACGACCCCCTATGAGCAAGAACATGGTAACAGTGGGAAGGAAAAACTCCCTTTTAACAGGAAGAAACCTCCGGCAGAACCAGGCTCAGGGAGGGGCAGCCATCTGCCATGACCATATGTGAAAGATTACAATGAGAGGCATAACATTTATCACAGCAGTCAGTAATACTGGAAAAAATGTGTGACAGTCGGGCTTTAGAAAAATGGATCCTATAGAAAACTTTGAACTGTAAGAGAGTGAAACGAGCACAGAAGGACCTCGTGAAATTTGGGAAGAGCCACCTCCCACTAATTGTCATCCAGAGTTGTTCCCAACACTCTCTCCCAGGCAGATTTAACTTTAGATGTTGAAGGGCAATCTAAGAAGAGGAGTTTACCATAAACCTTTGAAATGAATGATTTTTGGTGAAAATCAGAGCTAAAGAATTCCTCCTACAGTTGACTTGGAGGCATAGAAGGGAAAGTAGGGAACGGCGTCTAACCTGAAAAAAAACTGAAAAGTTGGGAAGGGGGGATGGGAGAACTTGTGGGATAACTCTGTTAAACTACAAAATACACATCTGTATAAACAGTCTTTAAAAGATTTTGAACCTTTATCATGCCAAACAGAAAAGGAAGTGTCAGAAGATGAAAGTTCAGTACTTCAGCAGAGGTGCTAAAGTAGATGCAGAGATTTAAACTTGACTAGACTTAAAATGCTTCCTAAACTGATACCAGATTTTAAGTGTAGAGCTAACTACTTTATTATTTGTAAAGCCAAAGTTGGTTGGAATAGAAGAAAAAGTCAAAGCCAACAGAGACAAAGAAACACTACATGACCATGCTTCTAATTTGCACCATGGCAAATCAGGTGAATTAAACCAAAAATCAATATTTTGAATATTTTCTGCCCAATAATACAATTGAAAATTTGGAAAAGATAAACCAACATTAAATATGCAATGTTGAAGAACAGATTTGCGTATTCTTGGAGTCTTACCACACCATAAAAAGGAAGCGATGATTTGATCAATAGTTTTAAAGAAACTGTTAGGGAGACATTGAAACAGAAAAAGGAATTTAGGAAGAATATTCATTTTAACAGTATTAATTTTGCCTACTAATGAGAAGGAGACTTTCCCATCTTTGAAACTCCTGCTTCATTTTAGAAATAACAGTCAAGAAGTCAGCAGAGGAAAGAGCAGGTAATGTTCTGGTAATATTGATCCCCAGATATTTAAAACCAGAGTGACTCAAATTAAAAGGAAGGTCCGACTGTTAGGATTAGCCAGAAAACATTCACTTTTAGAAATATTAACTTTATAATCTGAAAAGGAACTGAATCTCTGCAGAATAGAGAGATTTGTTGGAATCAGGTTGTTTGGATTGGAAACATATAAAAAGTAAATTGTCCGCATAAAGAGATAATTTAAACTCAATCCTGGAGCAAGAGATCCCAGTAAAGATAGGAGAGGATCTTAAACAAGCTGCCAGAAGCGCCATTGCTATCAAACAATAAAGGAGACATGGGACGGCCCTGTCTAGTACAACAGGACAGTGTAAAGAAACTGGAATGAATACCATTAGTAGAAAGACTGGCCAGAGGAGATGTATAAAGAAGACATATCCATGAAATAAACTTGTTACCTATACCAAACTTGGTAAGAACAGTAAACAGATGGTCCCATTCGACCCTATCAAATGCTTTTTCAGGATCAATTGAAATAACTACCTCAAGGTTACTGTAGAAGGCTGCAAATGAATAATGTTCAAAAGAGTACAAAAATTCTAAAATAGATGGTGACCCTTTAATAATCCAGTTTGCTTTTTGGAAAATTCCACAGAGAATCCATCGGGGCCGGGAGCTTTATTGATTTATAGATGCTTTATAGATTTTTAGATGCAACTTTCCTTGTTTTTTTTCCTTTTTTTTCCTTTTTTTTCCATGTTGGCTGGAAACAATTCTACAACAATTTTGTTTTTCTGTAAGAATTAATATATAAATCGGGACACCTATTTGTACTTATGGACTTTATATCAATCACATGTAGACTAAGCCTACATTTGAATTCTGTTTTTGTATTAATTCTTTACTTGCTCTCAGATCATTAAACACCATCGGGGCTCCAGCTGAAAGAATAAAAGCTAAAACCTTCTTATGCAAATTTAACTTTATTTAATGAAATACTCAATTAACACATCAGATTCTCCTGTGTCCTAAGGATAAAGTTGTGACATTGATCAGTCTGTTAACTCACACAGCTGCATTTTTGCCAGCTTTTCTTCCTGCCTTCAAATAGGCTAAACTTCATTAATACAGCAGCTCTTTTCCAGTCTTACTGACCAAAACGTTTAAAGGCTCACACATTCATACGGCGCTTTTAACACTAAACTTCTGCACAGAGCTTTTCCACTCACACCGCTGATTTATCTGCAACAGCTGTGTTCCTTTCATTCTGTATTATGTGTGTAACCTTTTCATATTTTTCTAATATTAAAATTTTACTCTTCCTTTGTAAAATCAGCCGCTCAGCTGCCGGTACACTAATCAGTGTGATTGGTCAGTTGTTGCCAACACCACCCCTTTCATATGAATGCTCTTGTACCTAGATTGGGAAACCCTGTGTTAACTTAGTGAGCTGATAACCAACTTCGTATGACCACTTTCCAGATTTGCAAGCTGCCAATTCCACAGGCACCGACCAAAGTGCTTAATGTGCCCCACATTCAAGTATCGCTTTTAATAGTACAATTCTCCTCTAACACACACCCTCGTGCCTGCTTTGTCTGCATCAGCCTGTGTTGCTTTCACTCTGTACTGTGTTTAACCTCTTCATATTTTTATCCAGTCTCATATTTGTAGTTTATCTTTCTGCCAGTAGAGCTGTCCATGTTTCTGATTTGTCATATGCTGCAAACACCACCCCTTTTTCATGTGAACATGCTCAAAGAGAGCCTGGGTTGACTTATCAAGTCGATAACCACCTTCATGTGACCTCTTAACCTGATCGCTGATGTTGGGTTAAATGAAGCTAGATAAGGCTAAGAAAAAGATATCATGGGTGTGTTGAACCTACTTTGTATTACAGGCCCCTGGTCTAATGTAAATAAATACTCTGTCTGAAGTCACTGATATTTTCTGTATTAACCTCCTGAAACCCTGCATCCACATATGTGGACACTACATTTTGGCTTTTCTGCACCTTATACTTTATTCTGCTCCATGGTGTTATATACATACTTTAAGCAATGTTGGCTTTATTGAGTTATGCTGTAAATAAGCCTATTGTCCCTATATGGGGACATACTTAAAAAAAAAAGAAAAGTATGTAACAAAGTAACAACTTCTTGTTCAAAGAGGAAGATTAATTTATATCAGGTCAAACTAATCACAAATAGCTAGGAGAAATTAAACATGCATCACAAACAAGAGCTTGGGTCTCAGGAGGTTAAAGCAGACCTTCATCTTTCATTAACCAAAACTAAATGGACTCTAAGCAGTTAGTGATCCATCTAGTATCACCATATGGTCTTTGCAACTTGCCAGATATGTGAACATTTCCTCATTATAATGGAAGAAATGTACAGAAAATGTAATCATCTGATGATCAACACACTGTACTGTATTTGAAGAATATAAAAACTGAGGATTATGAGCAAATCCTAGGTGTCACCCAAACAGAACAAACCAGAGTCACAGAGCTCCTCTCCACCATGAAGACCTGCAAAGAGGACAGACTGCACAGACACATGATGTTTAACATGTATGCATACACAATTGCTCATAACTACAGATGAACATATGCGCATCAGCACCTGCCATTTTCAGTGTGTTTATGGATACCATCCATCACCTCTTTTCCACCGATGAGCCAGTTTTAAGACAGCAACATTTCAATATTACAATGCATTGTGTAGCAGAGGTCATTTCGGTAATAAGAAGGGCATTGCAGGTTGGATCTGCCCTTTCCATAGTCACTGACCTCAGGTGTTCCAACTATGGGACCAGCAATGTGGTGGTGCTGTGCCGGTACCATCTTTTGCATCAGTATGAGGGAAATGTGCAAAACCTGTTCTAGATTAGGCACCAGGACCTCACCTGAAAGACAGACCAAACCCAAACTATTAAAAAGGTGAAACGAGAAATGAAGAGAGAACAGCAGCCCAGTAAATCAGTCTGTAAATCATGTCTATTGTTCTGTCTCCAGCTGGTGAGGCCTTTGTTACCCTGGCCACCACAGACTCTTACTGCATGGGAGCCACAGTAGTGGCCAGAAGTCTACGGCGGCATGGAACAACTCGCCACATTGTTGTCATGATTACATCAAATATCTCTGAGCAGTCAAGGTGGGAATGTTTTTTCTTTGTCTTAAGCTCTAAAATAATTTTGTCCTGTTACATGATGTGTTTGAAGTATGCATCTTACTCAGCTGCTGTTAAATAACTTTTCTAAGGATGTTTTCAAACCTATAGATCATTTACTCTGAGCTCAATCAGTTGACAAGTTTGTAGACTTGTAGCTGTTGCCTGTGATTTGGTTTCTTTTCACAGAGAAAACTCCAAGTGAAATAATAGTGAACCAAAAAGCATCACTACAGCCAGCATGAGAATGCTCAGTCTGCTTATTAGCCAGATGTGTCTGGGGTAGGAGCAACAAAAGTATATGTGGAACTAGGAACTATAGGCGTGAAAATGCCCGAAGATTAGGTGTCCCATTCACATGTTCACACCCTTTAATATAACATATCCAGTCATATCAGTCATGCCATGCTCCAGAGCCAAGAGACTCTGAAGGTGCATTAAACGGTACTAAAACGTCATATACTGACGTTTTTGAATCCCCCACCAGGCTTGCCCTTCAGAACGTGTTTGACGACGTCATCGTAGTGGATGTGATGGACAGTGAGGACCGCCTCCACTTGTCTTTGCTAAGACGTCCTGAGCTTGGTATCACTTTCACTAAGATCCACTGCTGGACTCTGACCCAGTACAGCAAATGTGTCTTTCTGGATGCTGACACACTGGTGAGTTCACATACACAACATGCATCGACATGTGTTCAAAGCCACCAAATTAGGAATTTCTGTGTGATTGTTTCAGATGGCAGAGGGATTATCGAAGAAGACAGGATTGGTCTTTGTGTTGCTTTCACCCTGATGGTGTGCAGGCAGTGAGAGAGAAACTGCATAATTTTACTGACCTATTCATTTGTTTTCTTTAGTCTTCAAATGCATAACAGTAAAGCCCCAAAAGCCTCTTTCTAGATGCACCTAAAGACAAGCCAGTCACTAGGAGCATGACGAGCAGCAGCTGTAAAATACCACATTGTAGATCTAAATTTGGACAGTCGGCATTCTCTATAAAGCCCTGTCATGGACCACATGGCCAACTGAAACCAAATTTATCACATATACTAAATCTTCAATCACAGCTGCATCCATTTTCATTCATTAATTATATCATGATTTTATTTATAATTATTTGTATGAATCATGTTTTAGTTTGTGTTTCTTAAATGAGAGAAAGATAGGTGGAAAGGTGAAGCTGCAAGGAGCAGAGGTAGTGAAGGTGAACAAGTTTAAATACCTCGGGTCAACCATCCAAAGCAATGGACAGTGCACAAGAGAGGTGAAGTAGAGAGTG
Source organism: Paratilapia polleni (assembly GCA_015106735.1). Classification (NCBI taxonomy): domain Eukaryota; kingdom Metazoa; phylum Chordata; class Actinopteri; order Cichliformes; family Cichlidae; genus Paratilapia; species Paratilapia polleni. The sequence goes on from VUQI01023955.1 coordinate 8,944, forward strand.
CAGGCAGGGTGGAGTGAATGGAGATGAATGTGGGGGTGATTTGTGACAGAAGGATAGCAGCAAGAGTGAAAGGGAAGGTTTGCAGATTAACTAATCTGTCAACTAATTTGACAGTCTACTTAAGTTGCTAAATGACCCGTCCCTCTGACATGCTGGTGCCTGTGCTGCCCCACATCACTTCCTGCCCCGCATCCACCTGTGGGATTTTTTACCCATTTCTGTTTCATATTTACAGAGAGTAATGATCCAAACTCTGTTCTAATAAATAATTTCAAAGGTTTCAAATGGGTTACCATTAAAACTAGAAAATTGCAACATTTTAGGTTTTTTGTGAGCACGCAGATGTTTTTAAAATAAGGCATCTGACCTCACAGGTGTCTCAGCCATAAAAATAGGCCACAGTTAAAAACAGGCAGTTAAACATGCTCGTAGGGGCATGATGCCCCCCCCCCCCAAAAAAAAATACCCACAAACAAACAAACAAAAACTGCAGGTTTCTTTGCATTTCTGCACCCATAGAGCATTTTTCTGGTTCAACACAAGGTAAAAATAGGCAACATAACATCTGGTGGTGAGAGACATACTCAGACTTTAGCCTTTGCTGGATGTGACCACAACAGACCATGTGCCAGAGCCACCAGGCTGAACCAGAGTCAGAAATCTGTAATGAACTGGTAAAACAAACTTTTATGACCCTTTTTATATAAAGGATGTCTTTTTAGAGTGGAGTGTTACTGTAAAGATACTGTACTGCAATGATGTATCACAAGCACAAGACCTCTTGTGCTTCTAACCAGGAACAAACAAAAGCAGCAATAATACACATAAGCTGCTTACCTTCAAGACTGACTGGTCCTTCATTTATACTTTATTGTATTTCACACACTTCAAACCTTGCAGCAGCTTTGATCTGTCTTCAGAGGAAGAAATACACAGAGCTACACTGAAACAGATACTGCATTGATCACTCCCAGGCTGGCTCACCGGTCGAACTGGAGATTATTATCTATGAGAGAGTCAACAGTGTGTGTAAGTCTCTTTTAGTGCCCACGCACCCCTTCTGACCTGTTGACCAACATCTCTGTATGGCTCAGTGATGTCAAACATGTTTCTGTTGATTGAAATCAATACCAACACAGGCATGTTTCAGAACAGACTCTGTAATCAATCATGTTCTCAAGCTGACTGGAAAAGGGCATTCAATACAGGGTCTCCAGGTCATACCTGTGCACACATGTGATGTTTGGGCTGGTCTAGTCATTTCAACAGACCTCTCACCTGAATTTATTGATTTAGGGTGCAACCGATGGTGGGGGTTGAGCTTCTTATGTCTCCTCAAAGCTGGTAATGGATTTATAGTTGTATGCAATGTTTTGGAAAAATGGCATATTTTTATCTTTTTATTATTTGGATTCCATTCTTTCCCCTGTGCCAAGATCCATAATATCACATATCACTTGAAATAAAAAATACAATAGACAACCATCTATGGGCGACTATGAGAAAGCCATAAAAAGCTTTCTAAACTGTAAATGAAAAAATCTAATGTGGCTAATTTTGAGAAATGTACTCCCTCAATTCCAAAAGTTGTGACATTGTGTAAAATATAAATAAAAACACATATCAATGACTTGCAAATCTCATGAACCTATTTTTTAAATTCACAACAGAACATAGAAAACATGTCAAACGTTTAAACTGAGACATTTTACCATTTCATGAAAAATATTGGCTCATTTTGAATTTGAAGGCAGCAACATGTCTCAAAAGTTGGGACGGAGGCAACAAAAAGCTGGAAAAGTAAGTGGTACTAAAAAGAAACAGCTGGAGGAACATTTTGCAACTAATTAGGTTAACTGGCAACAGGTCAGTAACATGATTGGGTATAAAAAGAGCATCTTAGAGTTTCTTAGAAGTAAATTTGGGCAGAGGTTCACCAAAAACTGCATCCAATTGTGGAACAATTTCAGGATAATATTCCTCAATGTAAAAGTAGGAGTTGGAATATTTCATTATCTGCAGTGCATATCATCAAAAGAATCAGAGAATCTGGAGAAATCTCTGCGTGCAAGGGACAAGGTCAAAAATCAATACTGTAGACCCATGATCTTTGGGCCCTCAGATGGCACTGCATTGAAAACAGGCATGGAAATCACTGCATGGGCTCAGGAACTCTTCCAGAAATCACTGTCTGTGAACACAGTTCACTGTGCCATCCACAAACGCAGGTTAAAGAAGATGTCATATGTGAACATAATGCTGAAAGGTATACACAGGTTTTAGATCAACATATGTTCCCATCCAGATGACATCCTTTTCAGGGAAGGCCTTTCATATTTCAGCGAGACAATGCTAAACCACATACTGCATCTATTACAACAGCATGGCTTTGTAGTAGAAGAGTCCAGGTGTTGAACTGCTTACTGGTTCAGACCTTTCACCAACTGAAAAATATGACAAAGAAGACCCAGGACTGTTGAGAATCCTGTATCAGACAAGAATAGGACAATAATCCTCTCCCAAAAGTCCAGCAGCTGGTCTCCTCAGTTCAGAGACTGTTCAGAGACTGTTGTTAAAAGAAGAGGGGATGCTACACAGTGGGGAAATATGTCAATGTCCCAGCTGCTGCCCTCAAATTCAAAATGACCTTTTTTTTTCCTTTTCTTAAAATTGTACATTTTCTCAGTTTAAACATTGTTTTCTATGTTCTTTTGAATATTTGAATAAAATATGGGTTTATGAGATTTGCAAACCATTGCATTCTGTTTTGATTTACATTTTGCACAGTGTCCCAACTTTTTTGGAATTGGGGTTGTATTTAGAGCCCTGTCTCCTAAAAACTACACTCCCTTACAACTCATGAAATGTTTCACATTTACCACATGGCAGTCCAAGTCTTATCTCCTGGATGATGGTCTCCATCCGGTAGGCTTGCCTCTTTGTCTGAATGACTTTAGAATGGAATTTGAAACAACTGAGAATACAGATTCGTTTTTAATTATTGAAATGCAAAAAAAACCCCAACATACTCTTCTAATTTATGTTTTAGGCAAAACTTCTGATTTTGAATTTGAAGATTCTGCTAATGTATTTTAATTTATACATTCTAATGTATATGTCTAATCTTGGACTTTCTGAAGGAAATTCAGACTTGGCACAAGCACTGATGCCAAGTCTGCATCCAAGTCCCTCAGATCTAAAGGTAGTAAAATCAACATATTGAATGATACTATGCCAAAGCAGTTGCTTCGTGCTTATGAGCCTTCAAAATGCAGTGACCTTCTCTGACACACAAACACACACTATATGCTCACATTTGTCATGTGTGACATGTATGGCATGAGTTTAGATGACCTCTGATCTACTGCTTCCTCTCAGGTGCTGTGTAACGTGGATGAGCTGTTTGAGAGAGATGAGCTGTCGGCAGCTCCTGATCCCGGCTGGCCCGACTGCTTCAACTCAGGAGTGTTTGTCTTCAGACCATCACTCCACACTCACACCAAGCTGCTGGATCATGCCCTGCATCATGGCAGCTTTGATGGTAACACATTACTACATGGGCTCAGGCTAACAAGCAGAGAACACCAGTGCTTTGAATACCGATGACTCAACTGAATGGATTCATGCAAAATGAAAAGAAAAGGTTTGCTCATGGCCAAGCCAATTTAGCACACTTGAAAACGGAAAACAAAAAAACACACAGATGACATCAGGGGTTATAAAAGGGTTTTTCTGTCTAATATTGTAGGGTCTTTACCCTAAAATATAAAGCGCCTTGAGGCGACTGTTGTTGTGATTTGGCGCTATGTAAATGAAATTGAATTGAATTGAATTGAATTGAATTGAATTAAAATCACGAACACAGCAAACTGTCCAGAAAACAAGTCTTTTTTTTTTTTTGGACTTAACAGTATTGGGCCAATAATGGAAAATGTTCAGTCAGTTTTGGATTTTGCTCTGAGCAGGAAGAGAGCAGTGATTGGTCTGCAGATCTGAGAGGTCTGGAGTTGGAGTAGTTCAGAAATGCATAATAACTTGGCCAACTTGACCTCACGAGAAAACGGGACAACAATAATGGTCGATTGCCTAAAATGACCAGTGTTTTTACGAAGGCAGCTTCTTGTGGTTGTGGAAATAATTGCATGAGAAATTTCTACTGTTGTCAGCACTGTCTGTGCTTTATGGTGGTGGGACTCACTCTGGTACCTAAGAATATAGACAAGAAGTTTGCTGTACATTAAAGCCTTCCTTTGGGGCTTTCTAAAATGTAGAAACAGCCTTTTCTCACTCCCAACTCCCTACAGGTGGACTCTTAGTCAGGACATCTTGGCATCATATATACTGGCACTGACATAACACAATGTGATTTTCTTTTTTTCTTCTATTTCATAATGCCTAAATCTGATAAAAGTGAAGAGTGCAAAAACAAAACTCCACAGAACCTGAATTGTGGTGTTCTGGTTGAAAGTGTTAGGACTTATGCATCAACTAGGCCTTCTGCTCCCTCATTTGGACTTCATACAGGAGTGTTTGCCCTCAAACTCTAATATTGCCACAGCTATGGCATCATGGCACAAAGCCAAAGGACACCTGCATATCTCTGAGACGCCAGCAGCTTTGACAAAAGGGCTGCATTTGATGCCCTGGGAAGAGATTAGTAAAACTACACACATTGTAAGTCAAAAACTTCTAAACAAAACAAAACCAATAAATAAATAAAAAAGGGTCCCACACAGGACACAAACCAATTTTTTCCTGGGTTAAATCCTGAGTGTACACCTTGACCCTGCTCTCAAACCAGGGTTTGTTGCTCTTTAAATCTGCAAACACTCATTTTTGTCAACCTATTGTGTAGTTTGAGGACATGTTGAACCTAGCAACAACCCCTGTAGTCCTTTACACGTAAAAGATTGTTAAAATCAATTATGTGTTTAACTGATAATCAGTGAAGAGAGGCCATTACAGCTGGTGCATGTTGAACTAGCTGCAGGTGAGATCAGACTGGCTGAGAGACGCCTGCATAGAGAGAACTGCAGTAGTGGGGTAGGAGGGGGGGAAAAATGCTGAGCTACAATCTCCAGATCTTTCGGATACAGGGGTTATTTTAACATTGTGAAAATCCAACTACTGCTGACAGTCAGGTTGCTACAATTGTAATGCTCACTTTACATTCAGTGACAGAGGCCCAACAGTAGTTATTGTCTGCAGAGCTGAAGGTAGACGCCATAGATCGGCAGGTAACAGTGGGAGGTACAACTGGGTGTCATCTGTGGAACAGGTGAAGGAGAAATGTTATTTCTTAATAAGAGGCCCAACAGGATAATTGCTGTGGTGTTCGAAACTGGCTGACCTAAATTCTCTGATATCTACATGAAGAAGAAAAAAGTAATTAAAAACCATACATTTTGTTTGTTTTGTTGATAAGAATTTGAACTACGCGGATTTTTATTCTTGTATGCTGACAGGAGGAGACCAGGGTCTGTTGAACTCTTTCTTCAGTAACTGGTCAGTGGAAGACATCAGTAAACACCTGCCGTTCATCTACAACCTCACTGTCAGCTCAGTCTACAGCTACCTCCCTGCTTTCCAACAGTGAGTGTGTCTACACTCTGATTCTTTCTCATTTGAATCATTTCAAGAGGAACACAAATGAAGTCTGTTTGCATGATTACATATTTGTTGTTTACAGTTAAACAGTTTGGAGGACACTTTTTTTTTTTTTTTTAAATGCAAAAATGTTTGCAGTACTCATGGTTATCTCCATCTGTAATCTAAAAACTACTTCTAGTTTAATAGTCATGGTTTGATTTTCATTATTTTGGGCATCATTTTCATTAGAAATAATTACTCTCAATCCAGAATTTTTTGTGGGTTTTGACACCTATTACATAGGTGTGTGTTTGTGCTATTAAACTATAGATAACTAAACAACAGGACTGAAGCTTCTGCACAAAGCTGTTTTGCTTTCTTTAGCTTTATTTGACACTTCATTAACATTAGAATGAAAGAACTGAATTAACTTACCCTAAACATGCAACTTTTTAAGAGTAAGCTACTGCTAGTGAAAAAAGGAGGAACAATCAAGTCCAAAGGAGACGAGGCACCAAACATAAAAACCAAGGCAACCCGAGTAAACAAAAACTGGAAGTTTTGCATTTGTATTCATTGGCACAAAAATGTTATTTAATACCAGCATCACTGATGTGAAAAGGTATTTGCCCGGCTGAACTTAATAGCTAGATGTGCAGCAAACACTGCAGCCAGTCATTAGATAACAGATCAGTCTCTAACATCACTTTGGTGAAATTTTGGCTCAGTGCAGTGACTTTTGAGGCTTTGTGAGCATGTACTACGCTTCACATCACAGTTTCTCAATGAAGTTTAGTTCTCCACTTAATCCAAAACGTAACTTTATTCCCTTTGGGGTTTTCAGAGGTTGACTTACTATTATGCTTGTCTCGCTGCTTAACCCACACAGCTGAGAAAATCATCAGGTATCATCTTCCTCCTTTACAGGAACTGTATGCACAACAGTGCCTAAGCACAGCACATTAAAATTGTCAGACTCCACACACCCAGCCCATGGACTATTTACCCCTCTGCTCTCTAACAAATGCTTTTTTAGCATGCAATACTGAACTCCCAGGTTTTCTTCCAACAGACAATCAGACTTCTGAACTCTCTCTAAATACATACAGTTGTACACTACAAACACACACTCCCATTATTCTTAAACACAAAAATGCGTGCACACACTCATCTTAAATGTTCTTTTAACTTCTGCTACGTTGTGCAATATTTCAATTCAATTCAATTCAATTTTATTTGTATAGCGCCAAATCACAACAACAGTTGCCTCAAGGCGCTTTATATTTTAGGGTAAAGACCCTATAATATTAGACAGAAAACCCCAACAGTCAGACGACCCCCTATGAGCTAGCACTTGGCAACAGTGGGAAGGAAAAACTCCCTTTTAACAGGAAGAAACCTCTGGCAGAACCAGGCTCAGGGAGGGGCAGCCATCTGCTGCGACCGGTTGGGGATGAGGGGAAACAGAAGAGAGCAGAGGGAGACAGGACAAAAAGGCACACCTATGGGAGAGAGACAGAGTTAATAATAACTAATGATTAAATGCAAGTGGTGTATAAACACATGGAGAGTGAAAGGAAGTGAGGAAGAGGAAGTGCT
>VUQI01023965.1:3577-13710 GCA_015106735.1 Paratilapia polleni
CCCCCCCCCCGGCAAACACTGCTGCTGTCACATAGGACTCCTGAACCTCCCTGAGCTCTGAATACAGACATGGCCTGTCTATCAGAATGGCTCAGTCAGCACTATCCCTGCAGTGCAAAGAGACTTTGTCCTTAGGCACCAACCCCCACAGCACCTCACCCCAAGTATTCCCTAATAGCACTCCACTTGATGTGTGAGAAGCACAGCTTGTGGTAGACCACAAAGCATTGAATCATTGTTTGCTGATAAAACACTCAACACAGTGAATGCGTACAGGGAGTCCATCTCCAGAGTGCCAGCAATGACTGCAGATGAGACAGAGTGGCCTGTGCTGGTCGATTTCATTACAGGCAGATATAATGGCATTGTGTTTACTAGAGAGAATGGCAACTTCACTGGATACCATTCCCCAGGTTTCATTTCAGATTTCTTAAGCCAGCACAGGCAGAGGTTATCAACAAATAGGATTGGGGGGGTTAGTCATAACTATAAAAGGATAATCGCATGACTTCTACAACAGTTGCTGGTGAAGGGCTCAGGTTTAGTAATTGGACTGACTTCCAAATAAGGTGCAGAAATACAGTATGAGGAGTAAGTGTTTGATGCATGGCCTCGCTTCCGTGTTTCAATTTTCTCCATGTCTTCAAACACCGTTCTCTACCACATTCAAACTCATAATACAGTAAATAAAAACCATTTCTGTGACCCTATTTTATTTTACTGCACAATGCGAGGCTCCCAGACTCTGATGAGACAAGAGTTTTCAACAATTACCTATCAACAAGAGATGTGCACTCAGATAAAAATAGCATGCGGTACACGCAGCGCTTGTTCTGCTGACTGAGAAGCTACAGGCAAAACAGGCTGAAGTGAAGACTGTCAAATTAGGCACCAAATTATGCATTAGATAGCAAAAGCATGGCTGGTGACTGGTGTGCTGTAGAGCAGCACGAGTGCTCCAGGAGGTGAGGTTGGAAGGTTGTCTCCTGCTGTAATGGAGCTTGACAACCCTGTAAAAGAGCAGAGAGAAGAAAAGCAAATCTTTTTACCTTTTATATACCACATGGCACTAAATTAAAGTAGTGTAGTTTATATAATCCCCTATATTTTAGAGTTACAGCCTAAAATACCTGTGTACTCCTGTGTATGGGTGCATTTGGCTCTTTAAGGCACAAGAAGCTCCATCTACACTGCTAGATGTATGACAGCTCAACTAATAAGCCCTGACCAGATTGATAAACTAGCTTAATATATGTGTACCACCCCAACTCTAAATTTGAAGGCTCAAACTGCCCCCAAAAATGTTGAAATTTAATCTACACATTTTACATCTAATTTTAGAATCCACCCACTCCAATTAAGTATTCATGACCACTACCTACTCACCAAACTCTATTACTCCATTCCTGCACAAGGTTCTTGGGGAAAAAAAAGCAACTGATTAGTTACCCTTTCGGGCAATAATAGTCTCCATAGGAATTTCAATCTGCCTTTCTTGCACCTCATAGCAGCGAGGCAGTTCCGCTCAAGGTGATGAATGACTTGCTTTTAGTAACTAAGGTGGAAAATCCTGTTTTAGTTCCCCTAGATCTTAGTGCAGGTTTTGACACAGACAATCATTCACTCCTACTCTCTGGGCTGGCATCAGTGCCACTGCTTTAGGCTGCTTTCTATCTGCTGCACAGAACTTTATCTGATGCAGTTGAAGAGTTCAGGTCAGCTCTGTGGTATCCTCCATGGGTCCATTCTCGGGTCAGCTATTTTCCCGATATATACACCACGCTTACTTTAGGTCACACGGTATGAAAGAACAGCAGTGTGTATCCACAACGCTCTCCACTAGAACACACAAGTTTTCTTGTTGTCTCCTTGAAAATGTAAAATGTAAATCACTTTTTATGTTATGTATGTGTGTACACTTATTTTGTGTATTTTGCTCTGTGTATTTGTGGGTCTCTTATTAGCATATGTAGCCACTGCTAATTGAGCTGCTGTCTACCTTGGCCAGAAACAGAGATTATTCATCTCAAGAGATATATTTTCCTGGTTAAAAAAGTGTGATGGCCTGCATGCATGCCTGTATCATTTAGAAGTTGTTTTAAACTAAAAACTACCCAGTAAACGTGGTTGAAACAGCAACGTTAAAACGGATTGTGATATGGCAGGAAAAACTGCACTGTAGAGGGACAGATAGTGGTCCAGTCAGACTATCACTTATAAAGCACAAAATATTGGGAAAAAAAGTGTGGGTTTTTGCTAATTTGGTCACTAAATGGTTGCCAACAGACAGCCACACAACATCCATTCCATGTACATAGATTACCATTACCAGAGCCTGTTTGTATAAAATTAAAACAACAGTTGTAAGCCATATCTATTTGCAAACTCTGTCTCGTTGGTTGCACGGTGAACTTACTTGTCTGGATTGTCACAAACATGGCATATCTGCCCCTCCAGTCCCAGCTTTATAAACCCACAGTGCAGATGAATCAGTAAAATAATAAGAAATGGTACAGAGATTAAAAAGTCAAAAGTCAAAAATTTTCTTGGCTTTCTTGCAAATCTTGATTGAGAATGTTTTCATTTTTATCTAATCTCCACAAAAGGGCAATATAAAACAATTCTTGTGCTCAAACAAGGAAAGTCCAACAAGGAAGCCCCCAGGCAACATTCAAGAGAATTGTCCAGCAGATGCCCAGGGTATCTCCAAAGTCAGCATAACTTTCATGTTGGAACTTTTTTTTTTCCAACCAAGACTAAATGTCAAGAAAAGGCAGTCATTCGATGGTTATTCAACATCAAAATGTTTGCTGGATATGTCTGCATTTTAAAAGAGCACACATTGAACACACTGATGTTCCCAGTCTGATTCATGCACTAAAATGGAAATGTCATCAGTGTAGTTCAGCATTAAAACACTTAAGACCTGGACTGACATCTAGTTATCTCACAAACTTCATGTTGGATGTCTTACACAAAAAAGATACTTACTCCCTTTTGTGAGGAGAGAGCTTGTCGTCCTTTGAAAACAGAAAAAAAACCAAAAAACATTATCCAATCTACCTGATGATATCCTGTATTTATGCTGCTTTAAAGTGCCATTCGATTCATTACACAGGACAGCTACACAGGACTCACTGCTATGAGTCTGATAGTAGCAGGCTGGATGGTCATCGCTTACCTCTAGAAGGCATCAGCATGTGTTGTTATTTCTAAGGCTTTGCTGTCTACGCTTCTAAGATGTCTGTAGTTGAGTTCCGAGTTTATAATCATAACACCACATCACAGGATAACCTAGCTTTGAAAGTTCCCTTATAGCAACTGTGAGCATGGGGGAAAATGGTTTCCAGTACTTTGCATTAGAGACATTCATTGCTCTGAGAGACTTATGTGCTCATTTCTAGTAGAAAAAAAAAAAAAGACTGTTTAAATCAGAGTGGTTTTAGTTGTGCGTGTGTGAAGGCACAGTGTTTTGAGAGAAGGATTGTCACTGTTGGGGTCTTGTAATTTGTTCAGGTATTTTGATCATAACTTCCTGAATAATTAGAGACTGTACTCCACCTTCACCATTTTACCTCCCTAAACATTTGTGTATAAGAGAACTCCCATTTTAATCTTACTTCACTGCACTCTGGACTTTGAAGTTGTATTAAAATGCATTGTATATTTGACTGGCAGCTCGCCATATCTCAGTGATTTTACCTACGTTTGGGCAATGATAGTCTCAGGCAGCACACTGCTGGAAGCAGATGCATAATACTTTTGTGTTTACACAAAGACATAAATAAGCACAGGCACTCTTTTTTATGAGCTTTATAAAGATATGGGTGTGCATGGGAGTGTTTTCATAAATCTCAGTCATTGTGGAAATGAGACCTTGTGCATCACTCCAATTTTTCTCTTCCACAAATAGCTATAAATTGATGTTGCTTACCTTAGCTCTCATTACAAACTACCATTATGTGGCAGCTGTGGCTATTCTCGGCATCTGCATTAGCAGTAAATCAACATACTGTATGTACTGTTGACCCACGCATGGCAGTGATATCCAATCATGAAATGTTCTTATTGAAAAAGGCTACAAAACACAGTATGAGACAAATGCGAGAATAATAAAACTAAGCAGAAAAAGTTCTTAGTTAAAAACTTTGCTTTAAACTGGCATAATATAGCTGTATTTAGAAGTGTATTGACTGCCGTTAAACAACAATCTGTGAAATTACTGCAGTAACCTACAAAAATGATGCGTTATTGTTGGATTGTGTCTGTCAATATTTAATTGTCATTTTTCACATTGCATTGTTTTCTGTTGCAAACACCTGTTCAGATGCTTTTATTCTACTTTGATTGCCAATTTATTTGCGTTTATTTATCAGTCTGTGTGTTTATCCGTGCTGAAACCACTCAACTTAGGCACATGTAAATGCCGCACATACTGAAGGTTATTCAAACAGAGTGCATTGGAACACCATTTAAAGATAATATTCTTTTCCCTTGTAACCTTTAATTACAAAGATAGTCTCAACAGGTTTTCAGCATGTCCACATCATTAAACAAGAAATGAGGATGATAAATTAGCTCCATGGTTCATTACCGTTCTGACTTTGTGTGAGTTTCTGACCAAAGACAATTTAAAAAATGAATTATGTTCTGAAATAAAACTGAAGAGTTTTCTTTATAAAACAATGTCACAGTGTAGCTTGTGCAACTGAATACAGAACATATGGATGCTGTTCAAGGTCTCTTATCACAAATTACACACACACACACACACACACACACACACGAAACACAGTAGCTCCATTGACTTGAAGAACAATATATATAAGGGTCAGGTTAACGATTCCCAATCATTGTCTTTTTCTGTGTATGGAAATTGACATTGCAATGGACAGAGAGGGCTGCTGTATAATAACTGCATCACTCTGACTCAGTGTTCAAATCAATACTTGGATTTATAAGCCAGTCTGCGACATATTTTTACCCTCACCTCGATCCTGGAGGGCACTTTAATTGGTGAAATCTATTCCTCTGATTAGACATAATTCACATTGGGCATTGTTTAATTCACTTGTAATTAAAGAGCTGAGTAAAGAGACAGGGCTGTTTAATTAATTAACACTCAGATGCCTCACATGTAGATAAAATCTGCGGCACATTCCTCCATTTATAATTCAGAGGCAAAAGTGATCAATTTTCCGCTTGTCCCAAAAGTGATAACGTTTATTCAGACAAGCTGCAGTGTCTTAGACTGGAGATCATATTTGAACTTGACAAGTGAAATAAGTCATGTTAAGAACCAGTTGAAACAGGGTTAATTAAAGTTTAACAAGTCTGCTTAACACGGCAATCTAGCCATGAAAACCCGCCTCGCGTAATGACCCTGGCTACACCTGGTAACAGCATGTGATCCTTACTGCATCTGCAGATGTGATTATGGGATGTAATGCATGTGCAAATGTAAATGGTAACTGGCATGGAAAAAAAGTCTAAATGTGATGTGACAATCACAGCTGGACTGTTCTCCTTGATAGTGTGAATACTGTTAGTACAATTAGCAAGGTCACCAAAAATTGCCTAAGGATGCCATGCTGTGCCTGTGTCACTTGACTAGCATGTTTAGCCAAGCTCTCAGGAACAGTGCTGTACTATGAGGCACTTTGAGTATTGTGGTCACATAGAATTGCAAAACCATGGCCCAAATGGACTTTTTTCCCCATACACAATCATTTAAAAAAAAAAGAAAATGCTCTGAAATCAGGTCCATAAATATTACTTAATAATTTTTCATGCAGGCCAGAAAAGAGCTCCAACTGCTCGTCATCCCCTCAAATGAAATACAACTCTGATAAATCCTCAGTCATCGAACTGACCCCCTGAGCTTTGCACCGAACTTCTCCGACATACACTACTTAGGTAACCACACTTGCATCCAAATGGAACACAAATTTTAACCACACTGTGTTTCCATCAACATGTTTATGTAACACGTTACCATACCACAATGTCACTTAAAAGTATTTAGTTGTGTTAGTGTAACAAATGTTACTAAGCTAAGTTTAGTGTGACAGATTTTATATTTGAAAAAGTGACTAATTAACAGGTTACTGAACAGCAAAACTAACACAGTGCATTACAACAAAATAGTAATCTGAGTACTCTGATGAGTTACTCTCAACATTGACTACAGTTATACAAGAGTTACTAGAAACTACTGTATCCCAACTGTCATAGGACAGGAGGCTTGATACACCTGGGACAGGTCGCCAGTCTGTCGCAGGGCCAGCATAGAGAGACTGACAATCACTCACGTGCTCGACCAATTACCCTAATATGCATGCGTTTGGACTGTGGCAGGAAGCCAAAGTACTCAGAGAGAACCCACGCAGGCAGAACATGCAAACTCGACACAGACGTGCCAGAAACAGCCAGTAGATTTGAACCCAGGACCTTCTTGCTGTGAGGTGACAGTGCTAACCACCACACTAGTGTGATCCTGTATTCATTCAAATTTGTCTTTACATTTCACCTCTTAGGCCAAATTCAAACTTTATGTTTACATTTTCTTTCCTAAATCCACGTCATTATACTGTTGCTGTTTTTTTTTTTTGTTTGTTTTGTAAATGCAAAGGCCCTGCAATAATGTATCCAAACAGAATACATTCTGAACATGTAGTCCTGTGGCAATGCAATCTGCCTCAGACAGTAAATACAAACATGATGAAAACATGTTGAGAAGGAAAAATTGTACTTTGATGGAGAGAATCAGAGCACTATCATTTTGTCCCTGATCTCAGTGCACAACTAGCTCCGTTTTAAAAATCTGTGCTGATTTATATTTATGTGATTTTGAAAAGGTTCTGACAGCGCACTGAAAACACAAGATGGGGCTATACTTCAGAGGGCAGAAAAAGAGATTCCCCATTACCTTTGAAAACTAAATTTCTTTTTGCTTGTAAATAATTTAATCTGAGATAAGCTTGTGGGTTTGAAGTTTGCCTCTGCCAGGTCTCACTGTCCCCTTGGCCCACTGAAAGACTCAGTTTGGCCCAGTGCAATATGACACATTTCCCATCCCATTAAAATGCTCAGAGAGATTTTGAAGCTAGCAAGTCTAGGGGAAAAAACAGCAAAAATCAATCTTCAGATGATTAACTACTAACTATTTTCAGCTGCAATGAACCGAGTAATGTGCACCCAGAAAAAAAAAAAAAAAATGCTGAAATCCCTTTTCCCTAACTCAAAAAAGGACATTTTTAAAAATTGCAAATGTCGATTCATATTGTTTCGGCAGCTAGTGAATGCCTGTTTACCCTTGTTAAATGATGAATCGATACAGTGATGCGGCTGCTGGGATCAAATGTTGAGGAATAAAAGGGTTAACAGGACAGAGCTATTATGTGGCCATGACCTACTAATGATGTTAGTCAGTGAAAGTGACTGTCCATGTTAAAGCAATACTTATCATTGCTGCTTTAGATGATAACTGTCAAACATGGTCAATCTTTTTTTTTTCCCCCTTCCATCCCAAACGCTGCATCTCTATTAGGACTGTGCAGCTCTCCAGTGACTGCTTTTTCTCATCATTCGTATTAGTAACACCCGCACATATTTGTCATGCGGGCTGCAACATGAGCCCAATGTTTAGGCATTATGCTGCTAGCTCTAGCATGCATTAGGATAACTGGTATTCTGTAAATATTAGTCTTGCAACACATTTTCAGCTTGAGTGACTCTGTTCATATTAAGGGGTGACAAACAGATGGGATGTGCAAGCTACAAAAAGAGGCAGGCTTAAGGCTGTCAAATCAAGTCTGGGAGAAGTTGTAATGCGGCCTATTCCAAACGATCCCTTAATCAAATAGAAAGAGTGATGCAGCTCCATCCTTTGTGCTTTGAGTATCTAAGGAGACTCCACACTGTTCAATAATCTCCTTATTATCAACAATAAACAAACTGTGTTAGATAATTTAAATTGAATTTCCCTCGACCAGCAATTCAAAATTGCTGAAGCAAGTGCATCAGCATGAAAATTGCTTCTGATTGTTGTACTCTTAAGTATGTGGCATTTTATAACTATGACAGCTTGCGTTCCAAGTAATAACAATAATACAAATAATAATCATAATAATAGCTGTATTTAATTTTTAAGCAAGGAGCATGGGAAATTAAGCACACTTACAAATTGTGAAGTACCGTAGGGTTTTTTGAGGCAGAAAAGAAGACAAAACAACTTCAGACACAAAGAATAGTCAATGAACAAAAAAAAAATCTGTATAAAAGAAGTAAAAGTAAAACCAACCGACTGATGTGAAATAGGTGATTACACTGTAATGCAACAACAAAACAGCCATTAATCAGAAAGGCAAATCTAGAAAAAATTTGTTTCAAAGCCAGTGCCGGCTGACTCAGTACTAAATGTACTGCTCAGACAGCCCATTCGCCCTATGACTTTAACCTGGACTCTGCAATAGCTAAAAGACTTAAACCACCAGACCTGAGAGGCTTTTTGAAAATGAAGGGTGCACAAAGTTCACTGAAATAGTCCATTGCCAGGCCATGTAGAGTCTGGTATGTAATTTTAAAGTGACTTCTGAGATAACTTAGCAAGCACTGCAAGGCAGGAGAAATGTTGTGGTCAGTCTCCTGGCAGCAGAATCCTGCCCCAAACTGATGGCAGTGTTGTAGTGCCGAGACATGTACACAAGGAGTTAAAAGGAAGCTGGAGCTAAAATGCATTTTAATTGGTAACACATGATGATACGAATTTACACTCTTTTCATTCAATTATTCTTGACATGAGTAATAAGGAGAACCAACGGGGGCTTTGTTTTTGTAGAAAGGTGGTCAAAGTGAGACCTTATTATTCAACTCAGACATCTTTTTCATCCAGTATTTATCATGTCTTGCTTACTTATTGATTTTGATTGAAAGTCTTTATAGGGTAAAAAAAAAAAAGATTTCTGTAAATTTGCATACATTAATTTAAAAAAAAAAAAGTACACCCTCTGTCGATTCAGAGGTTTTACAGAACATAATATACACCTATCTATTCCTTACCAGGTCTTAAAATTAGGTAAATACAACCTGAGATGCACAACACATGATATATTATACTGTCATTATGTATTTACCAAAAACTAATCTAAAATGCAGAGACAGTACACCCCATGATTCAATGGCTTGTAGAACCACCTTTAGCAGCAATAACTTGAAGTAATTGTTTTCTGTATGACTTTATCAGTCTCTCATATTGTTGTGGAGGAATTTTAGTCCACTCTTTACAACGTTGCTTCAGTTCATTGAGGTTCATGGCCATTCGTTTATGCACAGCTCTCTTAAGGTCCCCCCACAGCGTTTCATTCAAGATGAGGTCTGGACTTTGACTGAGCCTTTGCAACACCTGGATTCTTTTCTTTTCCAGCCATTTTGTTGCAGATTTGCTGCTGTGTTTGGGATCATTGCCCTGTTGACCCAATTTTGGACAACCTTCAGTTGTTGGACAAACAGCCTCACATTTGACTCTAGAATACTTTCGTATGCAGAGGACTTTAACATTTAACATGCTAACTGAGGCCTGTAGAGTCTGAGATGTAGCTCTTGGGTTTTTTGCAGTTTCTCTGAACATTGCACGGTCTGATCTTGGGGTGAATTTGCTGGGAGATCCACTCATGGGAAGATTGACAACTGTCTTGAATGATGGACTTCATATTGTTTGGAAATGACCTCATAACCCTTCCCAGATTGATGGGCAGCAACAATCACTTCTCTAAGATCATTTCTGATGTCTTTCCTCCTTGGCATTATGTTAACACACACCTGAATGTTCCAGACCAGCAAACTGCCAAAACTTTTGTGTTTATAGAGGTGGTCACGCTTGCTGACAATCAATTAATCAGGTGCATTTGATTAGCAGCACCTGGCTGCTATTTACCCTACGTGCAAAAACTCTATGTGTGGTGGAAACCTAACACTGCACATCAACCTGAACACACCATCCTCACCGTGAAACATGGTGGTGGCAGCATCATGCTGTGGGGATGCTTTTCTTCAGCAGGGACAGGGAAGCTGGTCAGAGTTGATGGGAAGATGGATGGAGCTAAATACAGGGCAATCCTGGAAGAAATCCTGTT
>VUQI01023970.1:13055-31103 GCA_015106735.1 Paratilapia polleni
GGAGAAATGACATTTTATTAATGGTAATAATATATTACACATGCATTCATTAGTGAAATTTAACCCCCATATTTCATTTTTAGAAAAAACACACTTGCAGGGCGAGCGGAAACAAAGATGCAGGTTAACAGCCATGATCGTTATTAAAGTGAGAATGACTTTCTCTCAAGCCCATTACACACAAACATGTGCACACACACAGCAGCAGCACTTAGCACCCAGTTAAGAGCTATTTCAGGGATACCTTCCATTTCCTTTTGCAAACAGTGTGTCAGCACCTCTTGTCATTGACGTTTCAATCTGTTCCATTAAACACTAACGAGCTGTGGTGAGAACGGACTGCAGTCTCACCACATTATATATATACAACTATAATCAGTTCCTAATATAAAGCTCTTTATTTCACAATAACTTGGCCTGGGAGGGGTTGAGAATGCAGACAATGTCTTCTATATTGAGGTAATAAATAAATAAAATGCTTTGTAGATACAGACGGGGAAGAGTAAATATACATTTTTAAAAAATCAAAAAGAAAAACTCCACAAAAGAAAAAAGTATAGAAGCAAAAAGGAATAATAAGAATGAGGGAAATACAGAAAAAAACAAGTGGCCTATTAAGTTTTTTTGACCACAAGAAGTGGTATGGAGCAACACTTAAACAAGTGGTTTACCATTTTTTTGCTGGCTGTGACGGAAAGGCCCGAGAAGCTGCATGAAGGAATTCAAATATTTTATAAAAAGACTATTTGAAGAGATTGATCTTCTCCTTTCTACTGAAGCTGAAAGGTGTTACTCCATTCTTGAGGATCCTTTTATGAGCATGGCGATAAGGCTGGCCGTCTTCTAGCCCATCAATTAAAGGCTAAACAAGCCTCCAACCAAATTACACAGATTCTGGACCAATCAGGAATAATAATCTCTGACCCAGCTCAAATAAATAGTGTTTTTATGTCATTCTTTAGCCACCTTTATAAATCTGAATCCCACTATAGTGAAGCTCAATTGAAAGATTTTTTTTTTTTTTTTTTTAATTAGACTTAACCAGGGTATCAGCCATTGACAATAAGAAACTTGTTAGTCCTCTAACGCTTTCAGAAATTAAAGAGATAATCCACTCAATGAACAGTAGTAGATCCCAAGGCCCTGATGAGTACCCTGTAGAATTTTATCAACATTTCTCAGATAAACTAGTCCCCCTATTGCTTGAAATGTTTAACCACTCATACACTCATATCTCCTTGCCAAACTCTCTTATGTAAGCTTCTATTTCCCTCATCCATAAGAAAGATAAGGACCATCGGGACTATTCGTCCTATCATCCAATTTCGCTCCTTACTGTTGAGGTAAAAATACTAGCTAAAGTCTTGGCCCAGCATTTGGAGTTTGTCCTGCCCTCAGTCATTTCAGAGGATCAGACAGGATTTATAAAAGGGAGATGCTCTTTCTCTCATGTTGGAAGGCTTCTCTGTGTCGTCTATTCTCCATCCTCTTCAGATCAAATCTTTAAAGGAATACAGAGGTGGGGTTTTGAACATTGTGTCTCTTTATATGCTGATGACCTCCTCCTGTATGTGAGGGACCCCATATCAAGTATTCCACGCATCCTTTGACTTCTAGAATCTTTCAGCAGATTCTCCGGGTATAAACTAAACATCTCCACCGCAGGGGTGGGTGTGAAATATTTAGGTATAACGGTTACACAATCTATTTGTGCGCTGAAAGAACAAAACTTTTGCACCATAACGGCTACAGTCAAACTTGACATCTTCATAGATGGAACTGCTTACCGCTGTCTCTAGCTGGCAGGATACAGACAGTAAAAATGAATATACTACCAAGGTACTTATTTCAGTGCCTACCAGTCTTTCTTCCCAGATAATTTTTTGCACGTCTAAGCAGAATAATTTCTTCCTTTATCTGGGCTGGTAAGCGCGTCAGGGCAAATAAATTCTTACTCCAAAGGAAAAGGACTTTGGGTGGTCTAGGATTACCTAACCTTCAAGGCCGAATGGCTAATGTACATAAGATTTTACTCTGGTTCACTTCCCCTCAGAATAGCTGGTGTCAGACTGAGGCCAACTCTTGCTCTACCTCACTTCAAGCACATGCATGCAGTACCCTGCCACTCTCCACTGCAAATTTCACATCTAGCCCCATCGTAATAAACATTATAAAAATATGGAACAAAATTAGGTGCCATTGTGGATGTCTCACCCTTCCCAATAATCATTTATTTGTACCGGCTACAAAGGCTTTCGATGCCTCTGAGACGTGTAAATAAGTGATCTGTTTGCTAGTTTTAATCAACTATGCTCAAATTTTAATTTATGGAGCTCAGAATTCTTTCGCCATTTTCAATTACATGACTTTGCTAGGACCCACTCACTCCAGTTCCCTCAAATTCTATTCCCTATTGGCATAGATCTAGTGCTTAAGGTAAAAACCCTACCCAAGGGTCTCACATCTTTATAACCTGTTATCTCCAATTAAGGAATCAGCAGTCAATAAGATCAAAATTGACTGGGAAACTGAACTACAAATCAACATCACAGATACTTTCTGGAAGAAGGTTTTCAGACTTCATTACAGCAAAGAGAAACTTTTCAGACTTTATCCAGACAGAACCAATGAAGCATGTAACAGATGGTCCCAAGTCACATGCAATTTGACACAAATGTTCTGCTCTAAACTGTCTAGTTACTCTAATCATTTTTTAAATCTATTTCTGACATTTTAGGGTTAAATATTAATCCATCTCCTCATATAGCAATTTTTGGTGTGTCTCCTGATGAACTAGTAACTACATCTATTCAGGATAATGTTATTGCCTTTGCTTCACTGATAGCTCGGACAAAAATTCTTCTTTTGTGGAAATAATCTCAACCACTTTCCTTTAAAGCTTGGCTGCATGACATTTTATTTCTATTAAAGTTTCGAGAAAATTAAGTTCAGCATTAGAGGCTGCTCCTGTAAATTTTACTCTCACTGGAGGTCTACTTCAACTACCTTCCCTCTAGTGAGGTGGCTCCATAATGTTATCTCATTGTCCATCTTAGACCTAATCATTGCCTTGTCTGCCTGTCCTTCGGTCCCCTAATAAGACCCCCTTAACCCAGTAATACAGAACACATGAGTAGGGTGATAACCCTACTCTTTACACTAATTTAACCTGAATGCGAGAAACCTTGATTTCTTCCTTATTTCACTTCTACAATTTAATGCTGAATTTATTTATCTATGTATTATTAATTTTATTCATTTATCTATTATTTTTATACTGTTACTATATATGTATGTAGAGGTTTTTTTTCTCCCTTTTTCCCTTGCTCTTGCCTTGATGAGATTGTGTTGGGATGTGGGAGGTCCAGGGGATGGGTGGGGAGGGTGTTTGTTCATGGAAGGGGTGGTGAAAGTATGAAAAGTACTGACAATCCTAATGTACACAGCTGTAACTTGGTTTAGATTTAATAAAATATGTTGGAAAAAAAAAACTATTTGGTGAGAAGCAACTTAAAAAATGTGGGGTGGGTAAAAGAGGAAAGGAGAAAGAAGAAAGGCTTAAGGTTGGGGGAAAAAGAAAAAAGAGAAAAACAGAAGCAAAGAAATAGGGAGGAAAGGGGAGGAAAAAGATGAAGAAAAGCAGAAGCGTACAGATAGCTGCAGAAGGAAAAAAGAATAAGAAAGAAGGAATTGAAGTGACAGAAAATGAAAATAATTACCTAAGTGAAAAGAGAAGGATCGAAGGGAAGACAGGAAAACATGGGGCAATAAATAGGAAAAACTAGAGAAGGTAAAGCAAGAGGAGAGGAAAACTTAGTTTAAGTACAAAAGCAGTCACATTGTGTGTTAAGAAGAAAGGAGGTAGGCATGTCCGGAAAATGAGAACGCAAGAAAAATGCATGCACAGTATGTGGTATATTAAAGAAAAAAGTGTCAGCCATTTATTTTTGTCTTTATACTGTCTTCCCTCCATCTTTTTCTTTCATCTCTACCATCCTTTCTTACTTTGTGTTTGTTTTTCCCTCCCTCACAGCAGTACGACCTGCATGCTGTCAACCTGTTTCGATCTGACTCCTGCTGTGAGTCTGTCTGTGTGTCAACATAGAACCAATCAGCACGCACACACACAAAAGCCCTCTCCAAAAAACACGATCTTAGAACCTGCTGTCTGACTGGTTTTCTGTAATGAAAGACTGTTCATGCTGTGTACAATGGAAAGAAGGGAGCAATACAGAAAATGTGTGATGGAAACTGAACTTGAAAACTGTCATGGTCAAAAATAAAAAAAAAACATACAGTTTCTGCAGGCTTCAATATAATCCAATTTGTAATGCAGTAACAGCAAGGCCCAAAATGTCTAGGTCTACTACTGATGATTCCAGTTTGCATTCAAGCTGCATGGACTCCACAGCACGATCTAACAAAGTTCCAAAGAGCTTCTTGTGATGTATGGAATGTTTGGCTTTCTTGGTCTTCAAGTGTCCCAATAAATCATTGGGGCTGAGGTCATGTGACTGTGGAGGAAAATCCAAAACACTGTGGAAAAGCCCTGTCATTCACACTTTCTCCTGTGTGAAGAAAAAAACTGTTTAACACATACAATAGTTTGTTTTTCATAAAGGAGCAGCATTGAGGCCTCTGTGAGATCCAAAGCAGAGGCTGGAGCCTCTGAAATAAATTTGGGAAGGGTGAAACTATGAAACAGAGAGCAGGTATCTCACACCAAAAGTGTCAGGGTTGGCAATCTTGTGTTACTGCTATTTAGGGAATTCTTAACACAGTTTACAGAAAGATATACTCTGTGTGGACACAAGTACTGGGCCACAACCTCTTAATCTTTGAATTCAGGTGTTTCCAGTCCCATTGCCACTGGTGTATAAAATCAACAAGTCAGTTTGTGAAATTTCTTCCTTCCTAGACATTCCTCAATCAACTGTAAGTGGTATTATTGCCAAGTGGAAGTGTTTAGCAACCACAGCAACTCAGCAACAAAGTGGCAGACCACGTAAAGTTACAGAGCTCCAAAACCTCCTTTAATTAACATCAGCACAAAATTGTGCAATGGGAGCTTCATGGCATGGGTTTTCATGGCTGAGCAGCTCCTGTAGGTGTACCATGTAGGTGACCCCGTATGTTTGTCCATATAGTGTATGTGATAGTAATCTCATGATACATGATGAAAACACATTATACATGATAGTAATCTCAGGAAACATGATGGTAACCTTGTGCATGTATATGCGTTAATGTCTTTGTATTCATTCAAACCTGTCCTGTGTTGGAAGTGACATGTAAATGTTACTAGGCCATCACAACTGTGATGGCAAAGTGACAAGGGAGCTCATTCAGACACGAAGTACACATGTTTAGGTGATGACACATTAATGGAAAGGTGTTCATATCTGTTCTTTCTCATGTTTGTCTCCTCCTGCAATTTCTGTATGTGTTATGAAGTTCCTTTTCCATCTAGTAGTAAACAATGTGTGGGGTGTTGATCTTCTAATTAAATGATCACTTCTAGTAAGCCTTGGATACAACTAATCCAGTTTCTGCATAGTGTTTTTGAGTGATATTGGTTACCCCATTAGAAACCTTCAGTGCAGCCCTGACTTGACACTGAGAAAGAAGCATGATGCGACATTTTTGACAGGCATCATACATGGTTCATTTGATTATGTAGAGTTGCTGGGGTCATGACAAAGCTAAGCTGAAGATATTCATATTTCCACCAACATGCTTCACTGTTGGTAAGCAGTTCTATTATGGGAACGTGCTGAAGTCATCATGAAATTTTCTTATCCTTGAAGAGAAAGAATTGGAACTGACCTGATTTCATACAGAACAAATGGTTCTGACTACATTTTTAATTTGACTAAAACAAAAGAAAACTCAAAGTTGTCAAAGGGTTTCACATTTTAGAGACACCACAATATAAAGACTACACTAAAACCTAGAAAACACAATCATATAAACTTGGAGACACTGTTGAAGGCTTGAATTTCAAAAGGAATTATTCAGATTCTACCAATCCTCTATGGATAAATACAGATTGTAGGCAGAAGCAGACAACAATCTGTCTTTTAATGTAATAATGCACCTGAACTCAGTGTTTTACAGTTAGGGTTCCTTCCGCAGCCAGAATGAAATTGGGCCTAACATCTGAGGAAATACCTATACATGAATTTTCAATATTTAAGCAAGTAAATTAGTGAGCAACACTGTGTGGAACAATTGTTTTATTTTAAAAGCCATTGAAAGCACTTTCTTTAGCCTGATGCTTTTCATTTCTTTTCAGTGTTCAACATTCTAATCATCA
Source organism: Paratilapia polleni (assembly GCA_015106735.1). Lineage (NCBI taxonomy): Eukaryota > Metazoa > Chordata > Actinopteri > Cichliformes > Cichlidae > Paratilapia > Paratilapia polleni. The sequence goes on from VUQI01023970.1 coordinate 19,372, forward strand.
AAACAGACCAAGTGAGAATCTGAACTTACTGATGGGGGATGCTGGTTTTTGTTTTCCTCCTCTGTAGTTTGTGGTTTTGTTCTGTGGCGGGGGTGTTGGTTTGTAGGACTGTCCAGTGGCCCGGTACATGGCCTGGACCCACAGCACCCGGTCCTGCTCATCGTCGCAGGCGAACATCACCAAGTCACCTTCCTTCACCGCATTAAAAAACACCCGACCGCCCTGCAGACCTGATGAGGTGAACCAAAATTAAAAGGCAGAATAATGAAGAAGAACCACTTCCAAATCCTCATGCCTGGAAATTGCATCATATATCAACTTTTGCACATGTCTGCATGTATTCTTGGTGATTTATGTTGTGTTTTGTGACTATTTTTAATGTGTTTATTGGTTTTAATTAATCAATTAATTAATTATTCTTTAAATTGGTGATTAAATTTGTACTACATGCTTTTCTGAAAAGTGAGTTGTCTGATATTGAATCTTCAATCAAAAAAATGGTTATGTATCAGGGTATGAAGAAATTGAATTTACTGGAGAAATGGATAACACAAGAGCCCATCAAAACTACATTTAAAAATAATATTTAAACAGCTCTTTTTTGCCAGAGCTTTTGGAAATTAATGAAATAAAATGGGTTATTACAAGTGTGCTTTAGTAATTGACTTGTTTATGTTGAAATGTTAATATTATTGTGTTCACTTTTATGGTGCATTGACAGAAAGTTTACCCAACACTTAATAAAACTTGTAAATGAAGCCACTGCAGTTTATATGGTTTGATGGTTGTGTTGTAAGGAGCTTGTCTTTTGTATGGCAGAGTTCAAGACATCATCTGCATTACTTTAGCTAATGGGAATTCTAATAAGCTAAACTAAACCTTCTCTCCAATAATCTCACTTCAGCTTCTATAAATTGTTTGGATTCCTTGTATCTTTGTCTTTCCATAAATCAGAGTTGTTTTCATTATTTTATCGGGTCCACTAACTTTATTCTTTGTACACTTCAACAATTCAACATTATCTGAAGCTGTCTTAACATTTGTTTTAACAAAAGAACGTGAATTCACCTTGAACAATTTAATGTCCTTTTTTTTTCTACTTCTACTTCCTTGACCTTCCTTGAGTTTTCACAGTTCTATCATCTTCTTTTCTTGACAGAACCCTTGTTGGCAAATATTTGAAGTGTCTAAAAAGCTGAAAAACATCATCTAGTCTACATCTAGTCCGTCACGACAATCCTCGGAGGAAATTAAACATGCTGTCACACCTTCACTGCTTGTCACAGATATAAGTGCCAAGCTCATAGTATTTTTCTGAACTGTCCTGGGCAGAATTTGTGGTTAACGTTTCAAATAATTCCAGCTGTCTTAGTTGTGGTTAATGGTAGGTTTTTATTATCATTTTACTAAGGTAGCTGTGAAACTGAAACTATTGGGTTTTGTTCCATAACTTAAAAATAACTTAAAATCATTGGCATTTGTCATAATCCAAATAACTAAAAATCGTATACTTTCTTAACAGTATACTGTGTGGTTCAATCTATAAGGAGACCATTTTCTATGTTAAAGTAATCACAGTTTGTTAAAATTACAAGGGTGTTAGTAGATGCCATTTTTCTCCCCAGAATATGGAAAGTAAACTTTTTTTAATTAAATTGTTTTTAAGTAAACAATTTTTAATTGTTGTGTTACAGAAGCTACCAGAACATAGTCCAGACACAAAATCTGAAGTTTGACCTCATGCAGACTTGATGAATTGCCTTCCAGCTGTCACAAACCCATGATAAACACTCAGTAAAAAGTCTGGAAATTTGGATACAGACACAGAAGCTGTAACTTTCTCAAAATAATCCTGTGACACACAGTATGTATTGTTATTAGAGACAGTTCAGATGTGTCTACCTGGCTGAGGGTCGCAGTAGTCCACTGTGTAGCCCTCCAGCTGCATCAGCTCCTGAGGCTCAGCCTTCTTCTCTCTATAGCTGCACATTGCAAATGTGTACTGACTAACCTGCAGGACAGAGATGCGCAATGATGAACCATGGAGAGGGGAAAAAAAACACTTCATAAACACACACAGTCCTCAAACACACAGGTGGATATTTGGTTCTCTCTCATTTCCTCTTTCTTTGTTGTCCCACAGAGACATGCTGAAAATGTACGTGCATACATTCGTAATTGTAATATAAGGCTATACAGTGACTGTTAGATCTGAGTCATTGCAATAAATTGGTTAAAATGATGATATATTCAGTCTGTCATGTCTGATTTCAGAAAGACGGTGACAGCAAACAAAACGGGTCTTCACAAACGAATGGGTGATGTCAGGGTGTCCACATACTTTTGGCCATACAGTGTCTCACTACCAGCCATCTTAGAATATGAAAAACAACCATTACACATTTGATTCCAGATGAGAGAAGGATTATTTGCCAAATATTTGAGGACTTTACAAGCAATGGAGGTAGCCTGTTGTGAAAAGATGGGGTTGACTTGCAAGAAACTGCCCCGAAAGCTCTGTCCATGGCTCAAGACAGATGCCTGAAGTCTAGAGCTCCAAGCACAAACAGCAGCACTAGCAGTAGTGCCACTATATATGTGAGTGAGTTGTATGAATTAATGCCCCACTTCTATGCATACACAGGAACAGACTAATATGAACTGTACCCTAAAAACAGAGTCAGTTGGTGCATGTGATGTTTCTTATTGGTGGTACATTTTGTTAGATGGTGTTCTTATGTACATCTAAATTGCTTCCATTTTTGTACTACATAGATATTTCAAAAAATATATATATATATATTTTCAAACACTTAAACCTAAAACCTGAGTCATGATGAATTAACATAATGTCTCTATGCCTTTAAAAAATTTCAGACTAACAGAGTTTTATTACACAGTGACAAAATTGATTTTAATGCCTGGCCTTGTCTGACAAAGCGATCCTGAGTGATAGCAAGTGCTCAGAAAGTTATCAACAGCTCAAGTAAAAAAGTGCCAAAGGGAATTTTAGAAACTAAAACTCAATTTAAGTTGTGTGAACAGGACAGGAGTTAAAAACTATTCAAGTACAGCAGCCAATCTGGGATGGTTTTCTTTAATAATAATAAAGTTTTGTGCTATTTTTTTTTTTTTTTGCTATATCTTTTGACTACATTCTCTTTAAAGAAGGAAAATAAAAAATGGAAATTTTATGAAAAGATATTCGTCCCATTGAGAGGACACATTTTCTGTGAAGGCTGAAGCTCAGACACACACTGCAGACACACAAACTTCATATTTCACTGCTGCAGAATCTGACCAAAACGCTACTCGAATCAGATTCTTCGAATGTCAACCTTTTGCTGCTGCTGTATTACACCTCTGACCTTTTCCAAGTCAGAGATCAATGCAAATTCATCTCAGCCAAGTCTCACCCGTTTCATACCTGAACAAGAACAAAATATCTTTTTTTCCAGCGTTTCCAGACTCTCTGTCCCATTGCATACAGGTACCTGAAGCACAAAGAAAAACATTGAATTAATGAACAAAAACCTGGAGGGTTTTTTTTTTTTTTTTAAGATGGAAACAAATGATTGTTTCCTCCAAAACCATATTTGAAATTCATGTACTGTACTGTGTCTCACACAAATATATCAGATGTTAAACATGTCTCACTCATTTGTACCTATTTATGTATGTTTGAAACTGAAGACAATGTTCATGTCAAACTGTTATGGTATTCATATGAAATACAGTTCAAAGTCTTGTATGATTATCTATTTTTATCTATGGAAAATATTTTAGTGGGATTGTTGTTTCAGCTAAGGTTAAACTGAGACTAGATAAATTAGTCAACTTTGTAAAAGTTGATGAGCACAAACAGTTGGAAGAGTTAAAATTAAATTAATCGTACGTTACGGTCCTGCCTGAAATGGATTTACACTTATTTCATCCTATTTAACCTAATTTGTCTTTTCTGTATGGGCATACAGTATAGGGAAAAAGACATGAGAGGTCTTTTTAATCTGTTTATTAACTGTTTCTTGCTTTCAATCATATAAGTTTTTCATAGAAAAAATACATTTTCCAAGGTCAGGAATTAACTTTAAAACTTTACTCACTTATTTTATTTTTTTTTTTAACTAAAAAGACTCAGAGGCTCTCGTTGTTTACTGATGTTTTTCAAATTAAATAAAGATATTCTTGAAAAAGAAAAGAATTTTGCATTTTGCACAGTGTAAAGTTTAAAAAAGAATGCGACCTTCTAGATGACAAAAACAAAAGCTACAATTTTTCTCTTATTAAATAGTAGAAACTCATCTTACTTTTGTTTTGGTATCTTTAAATGGTTTGCACAATTTGGCTCATGAGGCTTTGTGCTCACCAACAATGTACAGCAGGGGTTCTAAAAGATTTGATGACTGAGTACCACTTCAGGGAAAGATATGACAGAGAGCCTCACAGGGAAAATGCACATGCCAAACACTCAGTATTAGGACGGTCTGCCATGATGCCTCATTCCGTGCTGCTTTATCACAGTGTGACCTCAACTGTGGATGAACTAAATGTAGAGAAGTACACTCTTTCCTTATCGTGCCCACGTACCACACAAAATGTTATCAGTGGCCACCACTGGCCCACAGACCACAATTTGAGAACCCATGTCGTACAGTTTGCCAGCTCTGACTCAGAATACAGCAGCAGAAGTTTCACACTGAAGGGTTAAACAGCTTTCTTGAATTTTCATAAGATGTGCTAATTCGAACATCTACAAATGCATGAAAAGCAGGCAAACTCCAGCAGCTGATGAAGATCATGTGATATGACTGAAAGATCAGAGAGTATCAATATTTTCTTTTCTTCTAGTTTGATAAATCTGTACATGAAATGTATTAACTTTTAAATAACATAACATGCTTGCTCACTTTTCTCTGTTCGAAGTTCACCTGTGAGAAAATTAATTGGCAGCTATTTTGATCAGCGATTAACCTTTAAAGCCAATCATTTATTCTAAGGAGTGGATGCTCTTCACCGTATTTTATTAATAAGTTAAAGAGCTTTGAGTTTTGGACTGCTGCTTGGGAAAAAAAGTGGATATTTCTCACAATTAACCAAAAAACTGGAAGAAAAACAGGATATTATTAATTGATAAAGAAAATAACTTTTGTTGAAACCCTGCAGTTGCACCACAATTAATATAAATAAGTACATAAATAAAGTACATAAATACGAAATTTTAGTAAATAATATGTTTGGCTTAAGATTTAATGCAAAAAAAAAGAAAAAGAAAAAGACAAACAAACAAACAAACCAAAAAAAACTAACTAAAATTAAAAGCCTTTGTGAGGATCAGATTATGTTGTTATTAGGATCCATTTAAAGCGCTTTCAGGAAAATGGAAGAATGACCAGCATGGCCTCTCAATCAATGGTTGCTCCCGGGCCTCCTGAAGCGTGGGATACAGGCAAGTGCAAGTGAGGAAAATCAATCGACTGCGAGACCTCGTTCTTCAGCCCTGCTGCCCGCCCTTAAAGAAAAGGCCTCCAGTCAAGGCTGCAGTGCGTCTGGACAGAGAATCTAGGCCATTTCGCATGACTCCAGGTTAACATGTGGCGCCGTTCGCCAGCCACTTGTGAAAATTATTTGGCTAGTCCGTCCTGCTCCTCCTGCAGTTTCAAACATCCTTCAGCTGCAAGCCACCAAAGAGATGGACTGCCGACGCCAAAAAGTTCACTGCAGGCATTTAACAGTCCTCACAGGACAAAAACATCCATCTTTAACTGGTCATTTAGCAGGACATTCAGACTGTGAGGGTTTTTAAAGAATGATGAGACACTGGAAAAGTTAAAACTACAGTTTCCTAGATTTCTTATTCTATTCATATATTGTAACACTCTTTGTCTATAAAAGAAGCAGCAATGTTACAACAACTAAGATAGGTTTTGTGTCAAAATCAGCTATAATAATAATAACCTTAGCACATTTGCTTATTGGAGATTTTGGTGACTGTAAGAAAAAACACATTTTAAGACCAGGTAATAGAATAAATTATCAGCAACGGCATTCATGCATTACAGTGTTTTCTTGTGGTGTCTTTCATTTTATTTTTATTTTTTTATTAACACCAATAAAATACAGATATTTTTAGTCTTATTAAAGAGCTTTTCAGCATGTTCATGTTATGAGAAATCAAAAAGCATCTCTGTCTTCTCCAAAATGAAATCATTTCCCTCCTCAAAAGCACTTTATTTTTTCTTCTTTACAGACAGAAAAAGTGTCAGTTACTCGTAGTTAGTAATTAATCAATAACGTTTAAGACAGGACAATTAGTGGTGATGTGCAGAAATACAAAGACATATTTTCTTGCTTGTTAAAATAAGAAAAAAGATTTTTGGAAATGTGGACAAAAAATATTGTTTATTCATTTTTTAACACCAACACAGATGGCTAAAGGTCAACTTTTGTTTGTTTGCAGCAAAAGGACAGATAAAAAAAAATCTCATGTAAAATAATGAAAGTTTAGTAAATTACTTATTTTCCCCGGGAAAATGGGAGCGAACTAACAATTTCAATAAAATAACTGTTTTCTTTTACATATATGCTTTTTTCATTTTTCTTTTAAAAAAAAGCAGTTAATTGGTTCATGAATCCATGACATCAATACATCCCCTCCCTCCATGCCTGAGAGCACATCTCGCAATTAATAAGAATTAGTTTTTAAAAAGCTGTTTTTCTTCTACTGTTCACATAAAATACAAGACTTTAAAAAAATAAAATAAAATAATGATCCAACAAAAGTAGTTCCATTCCTTTTGCCGCACCTGTATTCCTACCCATTTCACCCTGAAAATCAAATGTGCTCTTGCATCTGTCGGCCTCCTAATGGATTCATGTCTTCAATGCGCTCTGGCTCCGTTTCATGTTTTTCTTTTACAGTCTGAACTTAAGCCCAAAAAATGCCAAATGCAAAAACTGTTTTGACAGAATGAATTTTTCTATTTGTCCTTGTTTTCTTTCCTTTGTGAAGTAATGACCTGCTTCAGTTGGCCTCTTTTTGGATTCTATTTCTTTGACGTGCATGGAGTCATTTTGATAATCTTAAAATAGGTAAAATTATGACTATCAGAAATGCAACATGCAAGCTATTGACCCCGATTACTCTGTGGATCAGCATCAAAGTAACCTGCACAGCCAAAAGCTTAATAAATAAGAAATGGCAGAAACTCAACATGGAGAAGAGCTGAACGTGAACCACAGAGGCAGAAATAACAGAGAGACCAACACTGACCCCTTGTGTAAAACAGGAAGGCTACAGATGGGGTGTGGTTATCAACTAGCCAGTCTGTAATCAGGGCTGCCTGACTCCAACAGTGTTACTATAATGAACAGAACAGCCTGTGGGCTCCTGCAGGAGGCTCACTGGAAGAGGAGGAGCAGAATCAGGACATGTTCACTTTAGCCTTCGGCTCTCCACTTGTGATAAATACTGTCAGTAAACAATGTCAAAGTTTTCGGATGACAAGACTGACATCATGTTCATCTCTGATTGCCAATACAATCAAGCACAGAGATTTAATGAGAAAAAATAGCCCCTGGGCACAGTCAAGTAAAAGGTCACCTAGATCTCCTACTAGATACAGGAACAAGGCATGCAAGGTGAAAGACACACAAGACAACCTCAACAAAAAGTGACACAAAAAGACAGCAAAGACAGAGCAAGAACAAAAACAGATGCACCAACTGCACCGAAGAGAGACAAACCAAAAATAACTCCATACATCCTCTTTCAGTACCATTCTGCAGGTGAATCACACCTCTCATGTTTCAGAAAATACACACTCAGAGGATTTAGTTACATGAAGCCAGACTAACACATTGTTCAGTGATGTCTCCAGGATTTGGTTACTCTTCTACAAAGACTGTAAACACTGAAGAGCTGCATGGCTAGTTCCATATAAAAACTAAAACAAATCCAGATGTGTTGACTCCTCTCCAGTTGTTCCTAAGAAATTTAAATTAAAAAAAAAATCTGCTTGTTTAAAACCATTTGTAATTATAATTTATGTAAACTTTGAAATGAACTAATGAACAACTGTTTACTTCATACAGTATTAAAAAAAAGAAAGATTAAACTGTTCATGTGAGTGACTAGGTGTTAAAAGAACATTTTTTCCATCAACCCTTGTCAGAAAATTAGGATTTGCTGCCATCTTCTGGTTAAAATCAAGAATGACACAACAACCGGTCTTATGTTTAGAAATATTTTTGCACTTTTTCCCAGTTTGGGGGTGAAAAAACAGTTCTTCCAGATTTTATTCACTGATAAAGAAAATGTTTAGCCTTCTTTATGTATTGCCCACTTAAAAATAAAAAATATATGTATTTTTTTTTTTAAATGTGCATGAAATTTGTTCATCTGAATAAAAATGACTTTTCAAAATAGTGATTGTAATTTCAGTTATTTTTTCCTTTTTTTTTTTGTTTTGCTGATTTGAGCTTTTTTTGCTTTGTTTATTGATGTAAATAAATAAATAAAATTCTTTAGGGTTAGCTGTTGTCTACCCTTACTGAATAAGAGTGACTTTTTTTTCCAACCTCTACCAAGCTTAACTTTGGATTTATCTTTTTCACCCCACAACAAAGACAGGTTTTTGTTTAAAAAAAACGTGTGATGTTCAATTCTGTCAGAAAAAAGAAAAAAAATCTAAGCTTAACAATGCGGTATTTCACCAAAATCTATTTATTTTACATCTTTTACTTAAAAAATGTGCAGTATGGCAGTGTTCCTGATTAGAGACAGTAACTGTTTTGCAGAATGGCATAACTTGGACGCTGCTGCCTGAATTGAAATACTTACATAACTATACTACCATGTACTGATTTTTTTAATACTTTATGGCATTATAATTCTGCTATACTGCACAAAAGACATTTTTGAGTTTTGTCTATTTATAGCCACGACTGTTATGTTTCTATAGAGGTGAAAGACTTGAAATTGCAGTGAAAAACAGCAGGATTTTCTGTTTACTTTATTTAACCAGCAGTTGCAGCTGTTGGCCTACAGTTAGCACAAACACACACAATGTAATGTTAAATTATTGAATCTCTGCATCATTTAAAAAATGGGTTATATGTTACAATTAGACACGCAATTATGTATCACCAATGATCCTTGGTGATACTTTGCCCTCCGATCAGTGGAACTAGTTCAAATCTTTACGCACTCCTGGACATTAAGACATGCATACAAAACCCCCGTTTCTAGTGCATTTTATTTCTCCTGTGTCTTTATCTTCACTGTCAACTCTCTAACAAAGGAGTAAAAAATCTTGAGAACAAACAAAGAAAAAACAGAGTTAACAGGAGACTCACCCGCTGTGCTTCATGTTGGGAGGTTTGTCCATGCGCACGGCCAGTTTGATCTTTAGCTCTGTGTCCTGGCTGTTCTTGGGGACAACCATCCGATGGAACTCTGCCTGCTTTGGTCCATTAGTGGTCGGGTTCAGGACCACCTGTGTGGGGAGGCATGGAGAAATAGATCAGGAAGGGATTAGCAAATATCTTAGAGAGATCTCCAGGTTCTTATCAAAAACATTTTTATTTCGTCTTGCCCTTACAACTAAATCAACTAAGTTAGTCTTCAGACTTGCCCAAAATTTGGGCAATGATTAGCAATGAATTACAGAATGACACTGACGTAGCGTTTTATACTGTGATGGTGGAAATAACTACAACAGATTAAGTATCAACTCCATCAACCTGTGACTTACTTTTGCTATGTTTGATTACTATCAGAACAATATGCCAGCCTGTGTAGCTCTTCAGTCAAAACAGCACCATCCCACACACATGTATGGATTTCCCCTGCACGCTTGGGTTAGGTACTCGCTACTGCTGACCTGGAGTGCCACACACACACATTGCTTCAACCCAGTTGCCAGAGCACTTTAGCCCTTGTGAAATTTCGTCTGGCCTTTACACCTGACCATTTCTCCCACACCCAAATTATCAACTACATGGAAGGACAGTTCATTTATCAGCTAATATATCCTAGATTTTGTGTTCCAGGTTTCTGGGTCTGAAAAGTGAAGCCAACGCAAAAGTGCCTTAAAAATGCTCATCTAATGGCCAGCAAGGGGTGACTCCTCTAGGTTCAAAAAGAAGTCTGGTTGTATAGAAGTCTACAGGAAAACAGCCCTTGGCCTCCTTGACCTATGACCTCAGTAAACACTTTTCTGTTACGTTTATGGTCTCAGTCAATAGTGTCAAGTCTTATTTAATAAAGCACAATGTTGTTTTTTAAAATTATGGTCCTGTTCATAGTAAAAGAGATGATACATCAGGGTATGCTTCAGGGCATGGCTACCTCGTGATTGACAAGTTGCTACTATATGAACACTCAGTTTCTCCACCCCTGACTCTAGGGCTGTGTAATTAATCAAATTTTAATCTTGGACATGATTCTGGCTTCCCACAATTAACTGAACATGATTGAGCAATGATGAAAATGTGTGCTTTACCAATAGAACGCAAAGCAAAAGCAAGTCAGGTGTTCCCTAAAGCTCTCCCATGTGCCTGCATGTGTCAGTCACAGCTGTTCCCTGCACTCTGCAGCTTGAGGTTTCCTGGATGTAGTCTAGGTGAGTAACACTAAGTCCAAAGACAGATATACAACAAAATTCAAATGTCTGGCACAGCAGAAGGTGAAGAGCTTGTCCCTTGAATCAGATTACCATCCACTGTTCAGAAACAGTTCGGATTTAGGGCAAATGATGTCAACTAAGAAGAAATCATAAGCAAAGAGTGCTAAACAACAGAACTAACTTATTCAACCGCCTGAAAACACACCACAAACTGCAGGATAATTAATGCATGAAGGCCAAGAAAACAGTGTAATGATTGCTAACATGAATCGTCCAACATCAACTCAGACGTCCATACAAGCGAGCCTGTACACCACGTCGGCATATCCATCCAGATATGTGTCTAATAAACACGGTGAGCAACGGAGGCTTCGGGGAAATGGTCAGCTTAATGGACAAAAAAAAAAAAAAAAAAAAAAAAAAAAAGTTGTCCCCTTGCACAGTTAATTTTCCAAAGTGACAATATCTGCGCTGTATGCAAAACGTCACAGAGGAGATATAGAGGGATCTCACAGCTGTTGAGTACTTCACAGTGTTTTATTCACATCCATCATGCAGGTACATTAAACACTTCTAGGAGATGCACTTAGGTCAGGTGAATAAACACCTTAATTCAATTAAATTCAATTTTATTTATATAGCGCCAAATCACAACAACAGTTGCCTCGAGGTGCTTTATATTTTAGGGTAAAGACCCTACAATATTAGACAGATAACCCCGACAATCAGACGACCCCCTATGAGCAAGCACTTGGCAACAGTGGGAAGGAAAAACTCCCTTTTAACAGGAAGAAACCTCCAGCAGAACCAGGTTCAGGGAGGGGCAGACATCTGCCGCGACCGGTTGGGGATGAGGGGAAACAGAAGAGAGCAGAGGGAGACAAGACAAAAGACACACTATGGGAGAGAGACAGGGTTAATAATAGCTAATGATTAAATGCAGAGTGGTGTATAAACACATGGAGAGTGAAAGGAAGTGAGGAAGAGGAAGTGCTCAGTGCATCATGGGAAGCCCCCAGCAGCCTAGGACTATTGCAGCGTAACTAAGGGATGGTTCAGGGTCACCTGATCCAGCCCTAACTATAAGCTCTATCAAAAAGGTAAGTT
>VUQI01023975.1:3767-17347 GCA_015106735.1 Paratilapia polleni
TTTAATTGGGGTTTTTTTTTTTTTTTTTTTATTAAATTTTGTTTTTTTTTTTTTTCAAATTTTTTTTTTTTTTTTTTTTTTTTTTTTTTTTTTTTTTTTTTTTTTTTTTTTTTTAAATCCTTCATATTTTTATTCCAGTGGTTTCACATGTTTAACCCATTAACTTAAGGAACTTTTTGTTTTGGTTGCAGTAAATCAATCTTACCTGATAATTTCCAGAACTTTCTTTAGAAGTGCTGCCAGTTTACAAACCTGTACAGAAAAACAATTAATTTTAATTAGTTTATCAGTTTAATCTTTATGTTCATAAAACATACAGTCCCTTCTGAAAGCTTTCAGACCCTTACACTTTTTCCACATGTTGTAATGTTATACCTTTAAATAAAAGGGGGACCTATTATGTCTATCCTTATTTTCTGTCATATGCAGCATACACACTGTTACAGTGGTAGATGCTCAGCTCCAGACTGCTCTAACTCCACAGTTTACATATTTTTTTCTAGTATTGGATTTGAGATTGAATACCCCTAATATGGTCCTCTCAGCCACACGGCTCTGACAATGCGCACAAAAGCCCCACCCACCTGCTGTCCAAACCTTCTGTTTGCAAAGTGTGGCCAATCAAAAGAAAGTTGGGATAAAAGGAGAAATTAAATAAATTGCCTTGTTTTAGACTGAACTGAGGGGCTGCACCAAAGCCTAATATAAGGTAAATTAGGATCATTTAAACTGTGAATCATGCAAAGCCATGCTAGCAGAGTCCAGGAATTAAAATGAGCATAATAGGTCCCTTTAAAAGTGAAATTTCAATACATTTCATTTATCATTTAGTAAAAATCCAGAGTTAAGAGAACATGCCTCCTTGACCACAAAGAAATGCTAACGCCACCTTCAGATTATACAATTTTTTTGTCTGCTCCGAGGATCACTGCATCAGACTGAGCAACTACAGAATCATAAAACCTTGCCTTTTAATGACTGAGAGACATGACAGACTACATGCTGCTCCCTCATCAGTCCAACTTTATTTCTTTCACAAAGTGCACGATGTCACCAGGAGGGATGGGCAAGCTAGTGACTTCCAGGAACCCAGTGTAAAAAGACAACACCACCCGAAGCGGTGTGAATGACTGTGAATACTGGCTGTCTCATTTTTACAGTTTCACCTGCCGATACCAGCAACATCATTTCTTTTGTTTTGTCATGTTTACAGCTGTACACAGCTGAGCGGCAGAAACAAAAACCCAACAGCTGCCTGCGCTCTCCATGGTCATATTGGCCAGTCTCATGGAAGAGACATAACTGTCATCAAAGAGTCAAAAAAAATTCAAACATGCTAGTCTTTCATTGTGTTCATTATGACACAGGATATAAGGTAAAATAATCGCCTGTCCAGTATGATACCTAGATCCAGATCCAGATCCAGATCCAAAACGATGCCCTGCGTTGTCTCGCTTAGGCCATAACTGGGTTGACATCATGTAGTCTCCACCCAGCATAAAACTCTTAGAGAATGACAAATAACACAACCCAAAAACAATACCCAGAGCAACCCAAAAATTGTTTTTGGGTTTTCAGCCTTTTCTCCCTGTTTCCCTTCCTTGAGAATGGCTTTTTGACAGCCACCCTTCCACTGAGACCATTTCTGATGAGGCTTTGATAAATAGTAGGTGGATCAAGTGAAGGGCCAGATGCATCTCTCAGGTCCTGTGTCAGATCTTTGCTGAATTTTTCCTATTTCTTAAGGACATACTCTCAGATACTGTTGATCTACTGTGGATAGTTTTTTTAGGCCACTTCTTCTTTTGTCCTCCACTTGTTTCCAGTTTTCTCAGATTTTTTAAGGACACACTGCACACCATGCTGAGATATGCCAAGTTTTTGGCTAATAGCTCTTGGGGAAATCACCTTGTTGGTACATTTCAACTAAAGAAATGGGAACAAATTATGTGTTTTTGAAACAGGCTCGTAGTAACAAACTGCCTAACGATACAATTAATCATTGATAAATTGTCTTATGTGTAGGCAGAACAATGGTTCATCCCTTGAGTTAGGTGCCTTTTTTATGCTTGAATGATTCATAGGTTAGTGTTAAGTGGCTTAACAAAAAAAAAAAAAAAAAAAACATTCCTCTGAAAATGGTCAGGTACAAGGACTGGACTGAAAATGAGTGAAAAAGCAGCCAATGTCCAAAGAAAAACTTTGAAAGACCTTCAGAAAGCCTGGAGAACTATTGCTCAAGAGCACTTTAAAAAATTACAAGAAAATCTGGCTCCTTGGAAGCAAAATATAAAGGGGTGGCTGACAACCTTTGCACAGTACTGTAGATCACTGGCACTCTGTAATTCTTTACATTATTTATAAGCTTGCCTTGCTGCAAAAAGCTACATCCTTAGGTGGAACCATGATTAGCTGAAATTAAAAACTTTTCAGTGTACTCGTGACTCCTCTGCAGTCTTGCCACACACATTACAATCACAGTCTGGGGAACAGAATGACATTTTAATGAGTAAGCATGTTATAATCTGATTAAGATGACTCTCACCTTGAACCTACTGTGTACATAAAAAGTGTACACACCCCTGTTAAAATGCCAGGCTTTTGTAATATTAAAAAAACAGACCACAATAAATCATTTAAAAACTTTTCCCACCTTTAATGTGACCTATAACCTGTACAATTCAAGTGAAAAACAAACAAATCTGTTAGGGGAAAAAATATAAAAAATAAAAAATGTACAATAAGATGGTTGCATAAGTGTGCACACCCTTAAACTAATACTTTGTTGAAGCTTTTGATTTAATCACAGCATTCAGTCTTCTTGGGTACACACCTGCCATCAATTGAAGAGACTCTGATTGACCCCAAATAATGTTTAGCTGTCCTAGTAGGATTTTCCTGACATTTACTCAGCTGCTGCTACAGCAAAAGCCATGGTTTGAAGAGAGCTTACAAAGCATCAAAGGGATCTTTGTTAAAAGGTATCAGTCAGGAGAAGGGTACAAAAAAATTTCCACAGCACTGGATATACCATGGAACACAGTGAAGACAGTCATCAAAAAGTGGAGAAAATATGGGACAACAGTGACATTGCAAAGAACTGGATGTCCCCCCAGAGTAGAAAGCTGAAGAGAAATTTCACCTTTCAACACGACAATGACCCCAAGCATACATCCAAATCAACAAAAGAATGGCTTCATCAGAAAAAAAATTAAAGTTTTGGAATGGCTCAGCCAGAGCCCAGACCTAAATCCAATAGAAAATCTGTGGGATGACCTGAAGAGGGCTGTGCACAAGAGAGGCCCTCACAATCTGACAGATTTGGAGCGCTTTTGGAAGGAAGAGTGGGCAAATATTGCCAAGTCAAGATGTGCCATGCTGATAAACTCCTACCCAAGAAGACTGAATGCTATGATTAAATCAAAAGGTGCTGTAACAAAATATTAGTTTAAGGGTGTGCACACTTCAATCAGCTTATTTTACATTTTCTATTTTTTATATTTTATCTCCTAACAGATTTGTTTGTTTTTCAATTGAATTGTACAGGTTATATGTCACATTGAAGATGGGAAAAATTGAAAATGATTTATTTTGGTCTCATTTTTTAACACCACAAAAAACCTGACATTTTAACAGGGTTGTGTACACTTTTAATATCCACTGTACTATCACTAATACACACAACAGGTCAACGTATGGCAAAGAAAAACCGAGATCACTGGCACTGGTTTTGCAAAGATTTGATCAGAGCTATAACAAAAATATTCCTAATCTCAACCTTTACGCTGCGTTTCATCCGCAATCCCAGAGTGTGCAAATGTGTGTCTTACATTGTTTTCGACGCCACTGTAGTCCATGGGGGGGTAGAGACAGAGTGCCAGATCATCAATGCTGAGGAGAAAAGCCAGAGATTGGTCTGCATGACTGTGACTGATTTGACTTGCCATAAAAATATTTTATTTTAACCTCCAAATAACCAGGTGTGGTTACTTATGACCTCAGCTGTACAGTTTCTTTTTGCATAAAAATAACTGAAAACCATATTTAATTACATTAGAACATCTGTCACAGATAAAGGAAAAAATATAAACACAAATAGAGCAATTAATAAAAAAAAAAGAAAAAAAAAAGAAAAAGGTATTTCTATGTAACATAAAAATTACTCAAATTTAATAGAAATTTACATATTCAGGTTTACATTTTCTTTGATGTGAGTAGGTACCAGTTTTATAAATAATTATCTATAATTATTATATAATCATAGACTGTTTATTATACAATATACAAATTCCACTTTTCTTCTAACTGTTGCTATAAGTGCTGTTTACCTCTTTTTATCCTTCATGAATACTAGTGCAGAAACTATGACCCTGTGTGTGCGTGTGTCTGTGTGCATCTACCCGGGGCTGATTTCCTTGCTGATGTCGGCCAAATCGTCGAGCTGGGCCACGTTCCGAGGCGCACTGAAGTCCCCGTTGGCTTTGACGGCTGATATAAGTTTCCTCAGACAAGCCGCCGCTGCTTTCATCAGCCCCTGGCACGCACCGATCACCTGCCGGTCCTTCTCTGACCAGTATGTGTCCTGGTTGCCTCGAGGATCATCTCCTTCCTGGTCATCATCAAGTACGTCATTGAATGGGTCCTGAGCCTCAGATAATGCCTGATGGGATTTGGTATGCAAAATTAGACCAAAACCACTTCTTGTACTAGGCTGTAAACATGTTTTTCCTGCTGTAAAATTGGGCATTTTAACATGCAAGTCTATGGGGATTGACTCCCTTTTGGAGAAAGCCTCAAGTGTACTTTCTGGCACTTATTGATTGGCATAATTTCTCAAAATAATAAAAATATAGCTTCTAAAGCAGAACTAATTTGGCAATAATGATATGTCTGCATGTGTGAAACAAAGGCCTGGTTATAAAGACCTCAGGCAAAATGATAATTACCAGTGTGTGTTTGTGCATACCTGTTCAATTTCCTCTATGGCATCTTTTACAACTCCAGTCTGTGAGGACAGAACCACTACCACTGCTGCCTTATTGTCTGTAGAACATCAGTAAACTTGTTATTGAAACCTTGCAAAACCTTGAGGTAAATTATTAGTGAAAGATTAGAATCCTCATGTTAGTACTGAAGTTTTATTTCTTTATTTTGTATTCCAGGGGGCTGGAGCCTATCCCAGCTGCCATAGGACAGGTCTGTCCATGCCCTGGACAGGTCGCCAGACCACCATTCACGCTCACATTCACACCTACGGCTAATTTAGAATTACCAATTAACCTAATCCCACTAGGGTAGGTTAAGACCATCCTGTGGGGAAGGGCTTCCTCCAATTTCCTCCACTCCACACTCCACACTCCACACAGAAAGGCCCTGGCTAGATGGTGGATTCGAACTCAGAACCTTCTTGCTGTGAGGCAACAGTGCTCTTTCCACACAGGAAAGACACAAAAATTTGGCCTACGCTTATCCTTAACCAGTGTACTATTTTTAAGTAAGTCACACAAATTACTTATTTAATGTGGACAATCAGACTGCTTTTGATGAAACAGATGAAGGTACAAATAGACATCTGTGGTTAGACTTAAGAGTACAACATCCCGACCTACAGGCATTAACATTACAGCTGCTGCCATCATCAATGCAAATACACCTCCTGCTTCTAAATACTAAAAGATTCTCACTACCATAACTTTAAATTATCATAAAAGAATACACTTTAAGGTTGAGCTGGACATCATTTTACGGTGTCTTCCTTTTGTTTTGATCTTGTCAAGTCAACTGACCTTTCGGCAACTGGGGGAACTGGTCGCAGGCAGACCACACTCCTCCTGTTGATGTCAACTGTTCCTGGCTCAGACTGGAGCAAAGTAGCAGGAAGAGAATGGGGAAGGAGGGGATGAAGTCAGAAGAAAACAAAACAGAATGAAAAAGAGGAATATAAATGAAACATACCGCAACTCTTTCTGTTTTGCTGACAACAGAAAAAGATTCTCCTGAATCTGTTTACTGTAGGTGCTGACTGAGCTACAAAACCTAAATAATAATGTAATATAATAAATGCAATCTACGTTTGTTTTAAATAATATATTTAAAGTTCTTCTGGCAAAGCATAAGTTTTAGTGCCCCTGAATAAGTTTTAGCCAGGATTCAAGTTTTCTAGTTTTGTTAATTGTGGTTCTATTTACTCATGTATTCCAGATATTTTTGTTCATCAAATGCTGAGAAATGACAGAAACACTGATAGATTTTTAAGAAATAAGGTATACAGACACCTTTACTAAATATAAACCACTTGTGATTATGCATGTAGTGACCCCCTCTCAAAGCCCAACACCAGCCAGGAGAAATCGTGTTTAATGTCTGTGGCGGCGGGGTGTGGTTTCCAGGCTCAGGTGCAGGAGGGAGAGGTGGAGTGGTGTGGTTTGGAGAGGAGTGCCAGCTGAGGAGAGTGGCACACCTGTTGGACATGACTAATTAACCTCACCTCTTATAGTAGGCGTGGGGCCGGAGATGACACGCACAGGGACAAAATGGTCAGCAGGGAACATGTTAGAAGCTAGCGCTCCACAGCTGGGCATACAAAAGTGGAGCATAAGTGTGCAGATAAAGTGTGTAAAATAAAGAACTGTGTGTGTGGAAACTAGCGTTCTTGCTCATCCTTGCTGGGGAGAACTCACGGTGGCAGGGGTTACTGCTACACTGGCGCTCAACGTAACTCAGCAAAGGATGTCAGGACTTTGACACCTGCTGCACCGGAGCCATAGGCTGGAGCAGCTGACAAAGCTGACGACCCCGAGTCCTTCCTGGATGAGATTTGAGGCAACGGTGGAGGCCTGCAAGTGGCC
This sequence comes from Paratilapia polleni, assembly GCA_015106735.1. Lineage (NCBI taxonomy): Eukaryota > Metazoa > Chordata > Actinopteri > Cichliformes > Cichlidae > Paratilapia > Paratilapia polleni. The sequence continues at coordinate 10,616 of VUQI01023975.1, forward strand.
GGCGGCAGTATGGGCTGTGCGCCTCCTCACTCTGCTGTGGGGAGAAGGTCCAGACCGCGGCACTCATTCATTCATGCGTCCTTTGCAAAGACGAATCTGCCCGACTCCAGCCTTGCTGAAGCATCCCCAGATCATCACCGATCCTCCACCAAATTTCACAGTGGGTGCGAGACATTGTGGCTTGTAGGCCTCTCCAGGTCTCTGTCTAACCATTAGACGACCAGCTGTTGGACAAAGCTGGAAATTAGACTCATCAGAGAAGATGACTTTACTCCAGCCCGCTATGGTCCAATCCTTATGGTCTTTTGCAAACTTCAGCCTGGCTCTTCGCATGAATCAAGCCATGGGCGAACTGGTCCCTTGCTTGTTTCTTTGTAGGGGTTTCTTGAATCGCTCTTCATCTGGCCCCTCACCCAGGATCAGTTTGCCTTGGGAGACCCTACCAGGGGCAAAACCCCCTGACAACATACCCTGGGATCACTGGGACACACAAACCACATCCACCGCAAAAAGGTGACGATTCATGATTTGCTATTTTATATTCCAACTTTGATATTAAACTGATGTTTTTCACTGGTTTGTCAAAGATTATGTAATTTACACAAATCAACAATCTAAGCTGTGTTTTTTTTAGTCAGTCTTCAGGAAATTGTAGGTTCAACATGATAGGCACATCACAACAACACCCTCCATCAAATTATTAAGCAGCATAGAGTAAGTGAAGCTGCTGCAGTTCTCTTTTCATGAGTATTTATGATTTCTCCTTCACGTTGTGAAAAGTCATTAGGAAAAGACATAGGAATTTGTTTGGGGTTTTTTTTGTGGTTTTTACATTTTCAAACTCAGTCTTAATTTTAACATTTTCTTCATGAGTGAAGACAATCTTCCCTCATGAAGGACACTACGGAGTGATAAATACTTAGTGTTCACTAGACACACTGCCATTGTAGCCTGTGCTATTTGCAGCACATTTCTGTATTTGTTTGGTTTTTGTATTTGCTGTTCTTTTTGCTAGATAGTGAGCTTGTGGTGTCCAGTTGGTTATGTTGTTTTGTTTTTTTTTTAATTTTGGCTTATTTGCATATGTAGTATTTATTTTTATTATGAGGATATACCTCCGCAGGAGACGGTTATATTTCAGAAGATAGTGTTAATATTTAACTAATATTAAGACCCTGCCTTATAATGTACATATTTTTCCTGGGTAGGTAGGCTACAAACCAATCACTGAGGGAGCTGTCGATTGCTGAAGAACAGAACAGCAACATCTCCCTTTTCAAAGGAGAGATGCAGATAGGAATGGACTCAGTGTTGAGGTCCTGGTCCTGGGTTTGAACCTCATTACCAACAAGGACATAATGAGGCATCTCACAGAAATTATATTATATATTGGTGAGATATTATATGCCTTGGAAACCCCTTGGCCATGGTGTTGGTCCTCCACAGGAAGTGAACTCCTGTGTTTTACAAGAAAGTCCTGTGATCCATACACTGCTGCTCTTCAACCTCTTAATGTGACTTTTTTTTAACCCCTTCATGAAGCAAGATGATATTGTGGAGTACCACAGTAAATGTTGAAAAATCACAGTAAAGAGGTACCAAGTACATTAAAATTTAACAAGAAGGGGTCCCTCAGTATGTGAAGAGCTGAGAGCATCTGCATTCATACAGGTGAATTCAAAATTCAAAATTGCTTGTAGGGTCTGAATACATGAGTGTTTCAGTCTGTCTAGTACACTATATGTGTTGGACTACCTTGCCTCTCACATAATCCATACTAGAATATAACCCTAAAGAAGAAGCAAGAAGTGCATGAAACTTTCTTTTCTTTTTAAGAGGTTTCCATCAATTTCTGTCATGCCTGCGAATCTGACACTTTAAGGTCAGTGCACTCGGTTAGGAACCATCCTAATAAATAATGAGTGTCTGATTGTACCTCAAAACTCCAGTCTGCTGTCTGCCATGCAAAATAATGGTTAACTGTTTGACAAGAAGCACCTGCATATACATCACATTTTAGCTGCAATAGTGAAAACATACTGAAACTCTGGGTCTTGCTCAAGTCCTGTGTCTAAAACACACACACACACACACACACACTGTAAGAAGAGTAAAAAGAATACTGTAACGTTTGTATTTGTAGTACTGTATGTCAGTTTGACAATGCAGTGGTAAAGCTAAGCTCAGCTGACTCCTGCCTTCTCTCTCTGTCCTCTACAATATAGAAATCCATAATTCAGCTGTCACTGTTGTACCCCACAGCAAGCCCTACCGCTGGATGTCTGTGTGTTCATTGTTTTCTAACAACATTTTCTCTCGCTCTCTTCCCACCAGGTAAATCCCTGACTGCCTTCTCACCTACACTAAAAGTAAGAAAATCAATACTTGTGATCTCTTTCTCTTTCCCTTTCCCACAGCTGTGTGCTGTGCTGTGCTTTGCTCTTTGTGGTTTTACACAGACACACACACTCACACACTTCCCCTTATCCTCTTTTGATAGGGGCTTGAAGATCCATTCAAGGTTCAAACAGCAAATTAGTGCAATAAATTACTTCTGTGTTGTGTTTTTTCCAACATGTAATTATCTTTTCCGAGAAGGCTGTGTGTTTAGTTTGAATTGCCTGTCTACCCGTTTGATTGTTTTTTAGCAGGATTACTCAAAAAGTTATGGATGGATTTGTGTGAAAACTTCACTAGTGGTCAGGTTTAGCTCAACTTAGAATTGACTACTTTTTCAATCCAGATTTGGATCAGGATTCTTTGGAAGGATTCTTTACTAATTTGAGATTTGACACTGGACATTTTGGATTCTAGCTTCAAAATACTGACCAAAGTGAAAGAAGTAAAACTGGGAGACACCATCTTGATCTTCTGAAGAAAATCCTGTGTCCTTATGAACACAGGGACTTAATTTAACATGTTGTGGAGGGAATTTTTAGTCTAGGTGAAGGTATGCACCCTAGGACTGCTCTTGTTGCTACTCTGCTCATCACCATGCATGGATACAAAGATTTTAACCAAATAAATGTTAACTGTTACCCAACTAAAGTTAATACATGGCAGTATGCAGTTATCACGGTGTACTAGCTAAAGCAGAATGCACAAAAACAGCATACATTGTACTTAATGTATTATCCGTTGTGAGATTGTACAAAATTTTATTTACTCTTTTCATGATGTGTTGACTCCCATATTTTTAACTGGATTTATTTGCACATTGATGCAATAGGTTGATAGTAGTCTTGCCATAGTGTACAGCAGGTTTTGAAATCCAATGGAGTAACAGTAACTTTAAATGGATTGGCATTTATATAGCAGTTTTCTAATCATACTGATCACTCAAAGTCCTTTATATTCATACAGCACTTTATTCTATACACCTAAAACACTTTACCTGCACCCATCCATCTGGAACCTATCCCAGGTGTCGTAGGGTGAGAGGCAGGGTACACCCTGGACAGTTCGCCTAATTAACCTAACATGAATGTCTTTGAACAGTGGGAGAAAACCCTAATACTTGGAGGAAATTCAATTCAATTCAATTTTATTTATATCACAACAAATCACAACAGCAGTCACCACAAGGCAATTTATATTGTGGGGTAAAGACCCTACAATAAATCCATGCAGACACAGGGAGAACATGCAAAGTCCGCACAGAAAGGCCCCAACCGCAGATCAAACCAGGGAACCTCTTGCTGTGAGGTGACAGTGCTAAGCACTGCACTAACTGCTAATATCTGCAGAATGGGTATTATAATTATATTCATTCATTCATCAATGTGTAAATCTCAGCTGGAGCTAAGTTTAAATACTTTATATATGTACTTCTTGTGTAGTAAGTTTAACCTGTAATGATGTCAAATTTTTGACTATCAATTTATACTTTACATTACATTCTAAAGCTGTAGAATAACTAGAAAGTAAAGCTTAAATGATTGAATCAACTCTTAAGTTTAGTTGTTAGTTGTTGTTAGTAGTTTCCCTATAATTTGTGCAGCAGTATTGTGCAGCAGAGTTATTTATTATTGAAATATACAGTCTCAGTTGTAATAGAAAGGTTCCTGTATATGTGTTAGGACATATGCTCTCTCTTTATATGACTTTGCATGTCATCATTTCATTGGAAGTTTTCTTATTCATTCTACACTTGGATTGGGCGACGGGAAAAAAAAAATTGTTTTCACTTGGATCAACTTGCAAGTCGTCTGATTCTTTTTTATGTAAAGGAGCAAAAAACTACTGAGTTAACCTAATTCCTCTGGCTGAACCTGGACAGAGGACAGGACTAGTGAGAGGGTGATGGCACAAAGAAAATTTAGGGATTAGTCTTATTGAGGCAGTTAAATTTGTACCTTATATTTCAAGAAGCATTATATGTTTTGGATTTGATATATGCAAAGGCCTTTATGTCAATATGAATGACCTGTATAATCCCGGGTTGTCCTGGGATGATAAATGGGGAGAGAGAAAGAGTGGTAATTCCTTGATACCAGCTAGAGGTTTAAGAGTGGATCTGCCTGCATACAGACAAAAAGAAACAGGAAAAGATTAAAAGAAACAGAAGAAGAATAGAAGGAAAAAAATTAAACTATCCAGGCCTTGTTGGCTTAATCCACCTGAGCTGGATGTTGAAAGCGAAGAGAATAAAGAGATGTTCATAAAAACAATAAAGACAGAAATGGATTGTAAGAGGGCAGAAAAGATGGATATTCAATCTTAGAAATGGGAATGAGAAGGAGGCTGTTAATCTTAGTTGTCCTTCACACCTGCCAAACTCTGTATTAAGCATATGACTTAGGATGTTCCACGAAGGCTTGAGTGATGCGACAGCTTCATTTGATGCTGGAGAAACTTAGCTTTTAGTAATTTATTTTCTACATTTTTGAAAGATGTAACAATGCATATCAATTAATCAAATAAAAAAAATCTAAATTTTGCTTCTGTACAATAGATTTATAACAAAACAAATCATTAAGTAATTAATACCCTTTTTACATGCATTCTCCTACTTTCGGTGGTTCCAATATAATACAAATTAAATTAAATAAACTTAAATAAATTGTATTTATTATAATACAAATTAACAACAAAATAATCAGAAAATGAACTGTTCATTTTAACACTTAATCAAGAATCTTCTGGAAGAAATGACTTAATCATGACTTTAACATGATTAAAAAGACACTGGAATTATAGATTTGCTCTTCTGGCAGCTTCTTCTTCCTGTCATAACAGACTGAGGATAGAACATACATTGAAGATACAAGACTGGCTCAAAACCAGTGTGAAAGTGGCTTAAAACTGAATTCTTTCTAATGGTAGACAGAGGGTGACATTCACTATCATAGGTTCTGTCTGGAATTGCATGAAGAAACTGAAAAAAGTGTTAATCCCTGCCAGTAAGAAACACCCCATAGTATGATGCTACTACCACCATGTATCTCTGTAGATCAGAAAATCAGAATGACCTGTAATGTACCGACAAAGGCATAAATAATAGAGTGATTGAACTGGTAGTTATACAGTGCCTTGTTAGTCTTACTGACCATTCAAAGATCTTTTTATCCATCACACTCACATGCCGATGGATGCATCAGGGGCAATTTGGAGTTCAGTATTTTGTCCAAGGACAATTCAACGTGTGGAGTGGAGGAGCCAGGTCAGTGCTGCTGATATGGCAGTTCTTCTTGCAGGTTCTCCTATTTTTGCAGAAACCTTCTAAAGCTAGTGTTAGAGTGGTTGCTTGCCTGCTTGCTTAGTTACTCAGTTTGTGTGGGTGATTTCAACCTTCCTTCATTTTATAGTTCTTGGGGCCTGGGGTCTTGGGAACACTGAAATCTTGTCTTGATAAATGTTTTGGGAAAATTTTGTTATTCTACTCTAGAGGTAATGTAGTTCAGTTTTTATCCTGACACCCAGTGCTGTTTGTGGGGCTTTGATTCTAGTCAAGAGCTTAACATATGTCACAAATTGTTAAAGAAAATAGAATTCAATTCAGTTCAATTTATTTTGCTTTATATTTTAGGGTAAAGACCCTACAAATTAGACAGAAAACCCCAACAGTCAGACAACCCCCTATGAGCAAGCACTTGGCAACAATGGGAAGGAAAAACACCCTTTAACAGGAAGAAACCTCCGGCCAAACCAGGCTCAGGGAGGGGTAGCCATCTGCCGTGACCAGTTGGGGGTGAGGGGAAGCAGAGGGGCAGAGGAAGACAGGACAAAAGATACACTATGGGAGAGAGTCAGAGTTTTATAGTAACTAATGATTAAATATAATAGTGGTGTATAAACACATAGAGAGTGAAAAGAAGTGATGAAGAGGAAATGCTAGGAGAGGGGCCTGAAAGCTGAAGGCTCTTCCTCCCATTCTACTTTTAAATACCCTAGGAACCACAAGTAAGCCTGCAGTCTGAGAGCGAAGTGCTCTATTGGGATAATATGGTACTATGAAGTCTTTAAGATATGATGGGGCCTGATTTTTTAAGACTTTGTATGTGAGGAGAAGGATTTTAAATTCAATTCTGGATTTAACTGGTAGCCAATGAAGAGAAGCTAATATGGGAGAAATATGGTCTCTCTTTCTAGTCCCTGTCAGTACTCTCGCTGCAGCATTCAGGATTAACTGAAGGCTTTTCAGGGAGCTTTTAGAGCAACCTGATAATAATGAATTACAATAGTCCAGCCTAGAAGTAATAAATGCAAGAACTAGTTTTTCAGCATCACTCA
>VUQI01024006.1:3885-14721 GCA_015106735.1 Paratilapia polleni
TTTGTTTTTTTTTTTTTTTCTTTTTTTTTTTTTTTTTTGGTTGTTGGTGTGGGGGGGGGGGGGGGGGGGGGGGGGCCCTGAGCTCCACCTTGTCCATCAGTAATGCAGACACTGTTTTGCAGTTTCAAACACAGACTGTTTTCTATAAACCTGTAATCAAATGAAAATATCTGAGCTGTCTTTCAGAATTTTGATATCTTTTGAAGAATTGTAATTTAATACTTTATTTCAAATGTTTGGATGCACAGCAGAAAAAGAAGAAAAAGCCAGTTTTACAGCAGGTAAAAGGAAGGTTACAAAACAAGATCAATCTTGTATTTTACATTCTAATTGATTACCTCTTCAGACTGTTGGAAACAAATACACAACCATTCATGCAGGCCAAGACAGTACTGATTAATTATGTTCACGTTACATATAGTTACATTTACGATTTTCCTAATTTTTGCAACAGTGTTGGATGCTCATTTTAAAAGAGGCCAAAGTTTCACGCAATGAGGTAAACATGTGTAACAGTAATCCATGTGAGCCAAGAATCTCAAAGTACTCTACTATTAAGAGTCAGGGGTATTAACAATCTGTGCCAAAGCAATGGGGGTGGCTGTGGCTCAGGAAGCAGTGCGAGTCATCTGCCAATCACAATGTTGATGGTTTGATCCCCAGTTCCTCCAGTCTGTATGTTGAAGTATCCTGTGGTGTACCCCAAGGGTCTATTTTGGGTCCATTACTGTTTTCTTTATATATGTTGCCCCTGGGGTCAATTTCCAGGAAATATAATCTGTCCTTTCATTGTTTCGCTGATGACATCCAGATTTATTTTCCTATGAAATCTAATGATCCCAATTCATTGCTGGTTTTGTTAAACTGCCTTAAAGACCTAAAGAATTGGTTAAATACAAATTTTCTTTATCTTAATGAAAGCAAAACAGAGATTGCTATGTTTGGTACTGATAAACTGAAGGACTGTGCTACCTTTCTTGGCCACTTGGTGTGATTGTTGACAGTTGTCTTAACTTTGATAAACAGATTAGTTTTGTGGTAAAAACTGTTTTTTTTTTTTCAGTTGAGATTGTTGGCCAAAATGAAGCCCTATCTTTCTCATAATGACTTTGAAAGAGTCAAACATGCTCTTATTATGACAAGCCTGGGTTATTATAATTCTTTGTATGTAGGTTTACCGCAGTCGTCTCTTCGTCGGCTTCATCTGGTACAAAACACTGCTGCTTGACTTTTAACTGGGACGAGAAAACGTGAACATATTACTCCAGTTTTAGCTTCACTCCATTGGCTTCCTGTCAACTTCAGGATTCATTTTAAGATTTTATTGACTGTTTTAAAGATTTTAAATGGGCTGGCACCACAGTATTTCTCTGATCTTATTCATGTTCGCACTCCTGTCAGAGCACTGAGGTCTTCCAATCAATTGATCCTCAATATTCCAAGATCTAGACTTAAAAATAGAGGTGACCAAGCTTTTTCAGTTGTTGCCCTGAGCCTCTACCATTTCATATTAGATCTGCCCGAACTGTTTCTACATTTAAGTCTTTGCTCAAGACTCATTTCTATTCCTTCGCTTTCAATTCAAGCTAAACCTTGACGTCTTGTAAATATTTCATTTTTTGTTTTATTATTGACTGCCCGTGAAGCACTTTGGTCAATGCTGGTTGTTTTAAATGTGCTATATAAATAAACTTGACTTTGACCTTGGGCAAGATACTGAACTCTGACTTGCCCCCACTGCGTCCATCAGAGTTTGATGTTCTTAGTCAAATTTCTGCACAGTTATCAGTCCATAAAGAAACAGCAGAGAGCACAAAAGCCTCTTTGTGTCTTTTCTCAGCACTGCACACACACAGAACTCTCCAGCGTCACAAACTCAATTTCATATAGTTTGCTTTTTTAAATTTTTCTCAAGTATCAGATCTGTTACAAAACACATTGAAATGTCAAAACAGAGCTCAAACAGACCTGAAGCATGTTAGAATAATGTCCGAATCTCACTTATCCAGTTCAGGGTCGTGGGGAGGCTGGAGCCTATCCCAGCTGTCATTGGGTGAGAGACACCCTGGACAGATTGCCAGTCTGCCCCAGTCTGAATTGTCATGCTGTTTCCATGGAGAAACACATGCACAAATACTGCACTCATGCTGTATTACTTTTAGTTAGATTACTCGCTCCCTCATCAGGTCTGCTCATTGTTGAGCCACTAATTGGCTTTTCTCGCGGTGGATTGCGTTAGTCATTACTGAAATAAAACGACTGTGTCTGTGCTCATAAATCTGCACAACCTAAGTGGACATGGGCACATTTTTGCAATTGCAGCCTCACACTGAATTGTCCCGCCTAGTAAATCTGGCCCTTAGTGTACTCCAACATACAAATATTCCACAGTGCAGGGAGATACTATAAAGTCTTTTAACGTCAGCAGATTAACATTTTACTCGCTGTTACCTTTGAAATTTCCTGACAGCAGACATTTTACAACTCATGAAAACAGGACCATCTAGAAATATTTCTGCAGCTTTTGATTTAAACAGTTGCTTATGTGACTAAATTAGCACTTAGTGAGTGTACTATTTGCTGCTGTCCACATTCATATTCCAGATCAAATTTGGGCGCCATCATGTACGGATGGAGTTGAGAAGATCAAATCTCCGATCAAGAAGAAAAAAATATTATTTTGAAGTTTTACATTTTGCTCCAGCACAGACTGCCAATCAGAAGAAAGTGTGCGTTTAGGGAGCTATATATCATTTTTCCAAATTTAAGTTGAACTGAGAGGCTACATGAAGAGCCAGATTCAGAAAAATATTTTTGATCATACAGAGATACTTTGATGGAGTCCCAGAATGAAAACATGGAGCTGGAAATGAACAGAATATGTAATTCAGCAACTAACTCTCCATACAGTATTTTTGTTGCTAGTGCTGGAGTTTCCAAAATCAACGAAAGCTGAGATATTACAAAAATTACAGCTTTAGCATTGTGGAAAAAGTGTAGTTATGACGCTTATTTACAAAACTGAGATTAACAGTCACATATGCTGAAGTGATGCTTAAAAACCAAAAACTTCCAGCATTTTCAAAAACTGACAAGTTATTGTAGATCTTTGTCCCTTTTGATCCAGCTTTCCATCTGATGCAATAAAAAACAGCTTTTTTCAGTATGCAGTATGATTTCTGTCATCTTTCTCCTCAGGACAGTCTTCTTTTACCCTGAGAGGGTTCACTGCAGCTGTTATTACATCCTGAATTATGTCATGCCTCAAATTAAAACCACCACACAGCTGACAGTGAACATTAAGCAAGCAAAAGTAAATATTTTCAAATATGTTCAAGTTTGCTTTGTTTCCTTTTTAAACTGTGATTGCTTTCAATAGGTTTGGGTAAATGTGATCAATTACCAGCTGCCCGGCTGAAATGACTTTGTGTACAGTCCCCTCAGGACTAATCAGGCTGCAGTGATGCATCTGCTGCATATGGGAGCGCTCTGAGTGCAACACCGACTTGTTTTTATGTTTTTCTGTCGTGTGACCGATGCCGCTGTGGACCTGCACACAGATTGGTTGTTACAGATTAAGCAGCTGTCCACACACTGTCGTACTGTCATTGTGCCAGACATGAGATCAGGATGAGAATATCACAGTGTGTGCTCCTGTACAACATTAATGATTCGATTTTACTCCAATAATTACAAAGCTTCCAGTTATTAATCAGTGGAAAGCATCAACAGTTTCTCTGGTCTCCTGACCACAGGAGGAGAGGTTTGGCACAATCTGTCTTCAGATATAAATGTGTAATTGTTACTGCTGTGGCCGTTTTACACTTATGGCACCACTCTTTGACACTAATGAGTGTTAGATGGTCAGTTAGAGATTAAATATGAAAGAAGCAAAGGGGCCATTCAGGATGGATTGGAAGCTGAATGTGACCTCACGTATCCCACATCGTCCAATCTGATGACTGAAATGGAAAACTGTAAATGTTTCCATTTACAGTTTGCTTTGTCTCTTCAGTTTTTTGTTTAAGATGCCTTTTTTGAAAGAAGTCTGTGATGTATCTTTGTAAAGCACAACAAATGCCTAGACTAGACATTACTACACAGAAGTACTTTGGAGATTTACTAAAGTTGTGCTGTGAAATACAGCGATAGAAAAGCATGGTCACCGTTACCTTGGCAGCTTCAGAGTGCAAACTGCACTTACAGGCCAGCGAGCTCTTCCTGCTGTCCGCACTCGTATTCCAGATCGGATTTGTGGTGGCATCCTGTCGTCCTGGTTTCTGTCGCCAATGAAGAACTGATACTTCTTAGGTCTACAGTTTGTTTTTGGTGCTCAGAAGCACTTAATGCAGCTCCTCAGCAGGCTTCTGACAATCAGAAGAAAGATACCTTTTGAGGAACTAATACCACCTGTTTAAACAGAAGTTAAACTGTGGAGATGAATAAGGAGCCAGTTTTGATCAAGCTAAGCTACTTTGATGGACTTCCTATAACGCCGACTTTCTGTTGATTGGATGAGCCACCCTACATCCTGAAAATTTTTTACTCCTGTCTCACCACATGCTGATGCTTGGTCAGAAATACCCTTTCGTCATATTTTAACGTAAAGGATGGTGGCAAACCTTTAGCGTCATTTTCACTCGTGGTAGAAGGTTTTTCCAACTTTACCTTTTCTGTTGCTCTTTGGTTGAGGTTAGGAACTAAAACTGTATTGTAAGGTTGAGGGGGAAATATAATTATTTGTGTTAAAATAAACCCTTTCATAACGTTAAACAAACATTAAAAGCCAAAAGTCTCCCGTCTGCAACACGCTTCTCTCATATTTTGTTTGGATATCTTCTATTTCCATTACCACATTTATGCATCCTGAAACAGTGACAGCACCAACAGTGACTCCTCCCTGCAGCCTTCATCTCAGGTGCTGAGGAGCTCTGTCAGAGTACACTGCACACTGAAAAATAAAGCTACACACTACAATGTGACACCCACAGGTCCTAAAAACAGAGTGGACAGCAGCCATCTAATAATCTAAAGCTTTTTGGTTTGATCCCTGGCTCCATCGGGCTTCATGTTGGGGTGTCCTTGGATGAGATACTGAACTCCACATTTCCGCTCATGCACCCATCGGTGTGCGATCAGTAAAATAGTTTAAAGGCACAGAATAAAGTGCTGTATGAAAGCGTGTGTGTCGATGGCTTGTATTGAAAGTGCTCAAAGTGCTCAGCAAGAGTAGAAAAGTTTTGTACAAGTACCAGAAGTACCAGTCCATTTATATAATAGATGCCATCCATTGTTTTTTTTTACACTCTGCCTTTTGAACTCTGTGTTAGTGTTTTTGCCGCCAGGGTGTTTGTATTTTATTTTATTTTTTTAAACAACCATTTTTTCATCGTCTGGAGAGTGCAGTGTTAAGATAGCTATAGAGCGCCAAACCTGTTTTTGTATCAGGCTGTAAACATGTTTATTTCTGCTGTAAAGTTGGACATTTTAACATGGGAGTCTATGGGGACTGACTCACTGCTGGAGCCTCTGGTGGACGTTAGAGGAACTGCAGCTTTTGGCTTAATTTTTCGGTCCAAGAGGTTAGGGTGACGTAGCATGTGTCAGTCGATTAAATACATTAAATCTATAATGTGCAGCAGAGATAATACTTTTATTTGTTCATCAATATTGTTTTCACAAGATGCATCTAAACTCCGTCTGATTTTGATCAACATCCCTTTTTAAGCCTCAGTGTTGATTAAAAAAGTCGTTCCAACCACAAAGTTTTAATGAAAAATGAACCTGCGTTCTGGTTTGAAACGTTCAAGTTCTTCAAAAACGGATCTCATCTTTCAGATCAAAGAAGAAAACTACATTAAAAGTCCATCTAAACACGTTTGATTTTAGTCAGTTTAATGAAAACATCTTAGTGAAACCAGCTGACAGTGAGTGGCAGCTTTGATTTACCGCTGTTCTTCTCCTGTTCCACTCGCATAAATATGATATGTATCTTCAGCATTCTCATTGCCAAAAAGAGTGATAGAACCCAGGAGTAAAAGAGTCAATCAGCAGTGTTTACTTAGCACTTGATTGAGCTGACTTTTCGCTGTGAGCTAAAGACAGAAAATGTGCTTCTATGAATCAAAGCAGCTTTAAGAACAGAAGCTTTATTCCCTGCGAGTATTCGAGTCCTGCCAACTCTCCTCTTTAGACATTCCTCAAACTTGTTGTTTATGCCCTGCAGTTATTGGCCGGCTCCCAAACATCTGATCTCAGACAGTAAGGGCAAGAGTGTGAAATGAAAGAACGGCACGTATAGTGCAAAGCTGCTCGGACCACCCAGCACACACAAACTGAGGTGTAGATGTACGGTGTATGATCACCAAGTGACACAAATGACAGTCCTTTTCTTCATGTGCAGGAGGTAACTTCAGGCCTCTGCTGACAGGACTACACCTGAACCTCCTGCATAATTCATGGAAGTGGAATAATGAGCTCATGTGGCGTCGCCGCCATAGGCCAGTGACAAGTGGTCTATAATTAAATGTCCACATACAACAAGTGTGTGAAATGCATAGATGTAAATGAGCATGCACACACACACACATTTATGCAGGCGAGTTAATTCAAAGATGGATGGAGGGATGTGACGTGACATCGCTGATTATCTCTCTGGGCTGTGCGGTGTATTTTTAGACGTAGCGAATATAGCTATTTAGTCATCAGCCCTTCCTCAGTGCTGCTGTGTTTCAGTGTCTCTTCTGGTGGTAAAATATGAGGCCCAACACATATTTGTAAAGGACCTTTGAACACTCAGTGCAACGCAAAGTACCCAAAACACGAAAGACTCCAAGGGCACTATCTGTAACTTTCACCACCAGAGGGCAGCATTTTACCTCTGGGTATATCCAGATGTTTTCGGACGTGTGCTGAGCTTCTTTCAGCTTTTGAATATTTTCTTTTAGCCACCATTAGCTGTACAGTCAGCAGTAATCGCACAACCGCCAAGCAAATGATTATGAATAAAACAATGAATACAACCTAAAACTCCACTGAGTTATAGTTGCCCTGGACCTGTTGGAGCTCTCTTCCTGTTATAACAGAGTTTTTCTTGTGCCACTCATAGGGGTCATCAGAATGAGACGTCTGTTGTGAACTGGAGCTATACATAGAAATAAAACTGAACTGAATTAACAGAGTACATACACATATCATCAAAAAGACAGCAAAGACAATGAGACTTTAATCTGAAGAATAAAAACATTTCAGTGCAGCTACAGCAAAGTGCAAGAACAGATCATCCACAAAGTTTTTTAACTTGGTCTGAAGCCCTGAGGGAACAGACACACCGTGCTGACAGTCCACACCTCAAATCACTTCAACTCTTCCTCCAAAGTTAGCAGGAATGTATAATATTTACACTCTGTCAGTCAAAGCTCTGTTGAGGTAGACCAGGACACATGGAAAGTAATGTGGAGAGCACCTGGCACCTCGAGGCAGAGCATCTAAACAGTTTGGAAAGCATTTTCCTCCCTGTTTGATCCTCTCTGTTCAGGACCCTGGAAGAATGAGAGCTTCTTTCCCTGAATAACTAACTGATGACTGACATGTTATACTGCAAACAGCTGATCTGGACAGTTAGCTTAATGAGATAAATCAAGAGGTGAGGGAGGTTTTCCAGCAGCTAAGCCAGAGTTTTATCCTATTTCAGTCCATCTTCTGAGTGTGCTGACTGCAGTAGTCTATCAAAGCTGTCAAGGACCTCAACTTTTAAAGGTGCTCTATGAATAAAGTTATTATTTTCATCAGTAATTTTCTTAATAAGTGGTGAACATTTTGAACAGGGATGTAATGATATGATTTAAAAAAATGCCAATGCTGAGTTTACAATTAAAATTTCCCTCTCGTTGCAGAAACGTTCCTATTTTGTACAAACAACAGAGGCTGCAATCATAACGTTAAAGAATAGACTCCAGCCACCCTCTGTGTGCAAGTCAGGGTGAGACCATCGCTAAAATGTGGATGAAGTGGACGAGTGTTGCCAGAAACAAAGAAATGAGGAATCTGAGCTTGAGACTGAAAGTTTCCCATCGTCAACTTGTAAAGCTGGTGTACGGCTGCAAAGCTAAAATCACAGAGAGCCTCAACCATCTCCATAACCCCCAATGGGTGGACTAGGTATTATATGGACAAAAAGTACTGGGCCACACCTCTTAATCTTTGAGTTCAGGTGTTTTCAGTCTCATTGCCCCAGGTGTTTGAAATCTAGCACCTAGTCATTCTAAAGAGCTCACTGAATTCGAGCATGGTACTCTAACAGGATGCCACCATTGCAACAAGTCAGTTTGTGAAATTTCGTCTCTCCTAGATATCCCATGATCAACTGACAGTGGTATTATTGTAAAGTGGAAGTATTTAGGAACCACATCAACTCAGCCATGAAAAGTCACAGAGTGGGGTCGCCGAGTGCTAACTGCAGAGCTCCAAGCCTCCTCTGGCATTAACATCAGCACCAAAACTGTGTGCCGGGACCTTCATGGCATGGGTTTCCATGGGAGGGCAGCTCCTGTAGGTGTGATGTGCAGATGGCCCGGTACTTTTGTCCATATGGTGTATATTACATTGATGGCTCTTGTTATGACCAGCAAATGGAAAATGAAAAGTTTTATCCTAAAGACTCGGCCTCTTTATTGCTTCACACCAGGCCCAACTTAGCTTCCAAGATCAGATGAGATTGGTGGCGCTCGGTGGTATGACCAGAAGCCACGGTGGTGTGGTGGTTAGCACTGTCGCCTCACAGCAAAAACTGGTTTGAATCCACCATCTGGCCGGGGCCTTTCTGTGTGGCGTCTGCATGTTCTCCCCGTGTCTGGGTGGGCTCTACAGCTTCCTCCCACAGTCCAAAGACAGGCATCGGGTTAGGTGAACTGGTGATTCTAATTTGGCCGTAGGTGTGAATGTGAGTGTGAATGTTTGTGTGTCTCTCTGCGTGTTAGCCCTGCGGCAAACTGGCTACCTGTGCAGGGTGTACCCTGCCTCTCGCCCTATGACAGCTGGGATAGGCTGCAGCCAGGGGTGGATCTAGAGAAATTTTCTTAGGGTGGAATGGAGATTAGATAGGGTGGCAAAATCAAAGCCATTTCTTTACACATTTGCAGATGTTACATTCACTAATATGTGACATCCATGGTTAAAATACATTAAATGCAGTAAGTATACATATGTTTCATATAAACCTAGTCTTAACTTTCTTATTTAACTTTCTTAAACATGTCAGTTACATAAAAAAAATAATATGCATTTTGATTTTATGTACTGTATAGCTATAACCTGCCGCACAGATATCCACAGTGTGGATTCAAAATGTGCTCTTGCACCAATCATAGGCCAGAGTGTCAGTTACTATTGACAACAAGAAAAAGCATTTTGGAGGTGAAGCCATGGGGTGATCCATTTTTCAGTGAAGGGGGGTAATGTTATGGGACATATTTTAACATATTTTTTAGAGTTCATATTCAGTGTTAACAGAAGCTAAACTTGCTCAATCCATTAATGCTATCTTCTTGTAATAAACAATATTGTCATATGCAAAACTAGGGTGGCACAAGGGGTGGCAAGGGATTATTTTAGGGTGGCACATGCCACCACAGTAGATCCGCCCCTGGCTGCAACCCAACTGTGACCCTGAATTGGATAAGCAGAAGAAAATGGCTGGATGGACGGACAACTGGACTCGACATATCAGAGGTGGTAAAATCATCTGTTTTGAAGTACCAGATAACCCAGGGAACATGGAAGTCTGATGTTATTGCAGGGTCAGATTTGTTTTTTGATTCGCTCGTTTGAGATGCAGCAGCACTGAGAAAATCCCTTGTATATTTGCACTGGATGTTCCTGTTTCACTCTGTGACTAACTGTAAGTACTATTTTATAAAAGAATCACTATAGGCTGCTGTGTTGTTTTTATTTAGCACCACAGGTACAACTGTAACCGACAATCAATGCCAAATTTGAGGAACCTGTTTAATTAAAGAAGGCCAGCAGAAACACTGAAAGACAAAAGAAGTAAGCCATAGTAAGTAAGACTTTTTCTTAATAAACCATATTTCTTGTTACATTATGATCTTTAGCTTTTTAAATATCATGACAAATATCATACTGTGAGTTTTTGGTATCGTTACATATCTGCTCTTTACTTGTGCTTTCAGATGTTTGGACCCACCGTATAGAAATAAGGCAGAAAAACTTGACTTTTATCCGCTGCCACTGCTAATTATACAGTTTATGTGCTTTTAAAATAATATTCTGATGATTGTTTCCATTGAATTTTTAATGGCTGTTTTTAATTTTCCAAGGTATAGTCATTATTTCTTCAAACTGCTGAGAGACCATTAGTTACCCGCTGTGTCAGTTAATCTGAAATCAACAAGCCTGATGAAACTGATGAAAAAAGAAAAATACACTTTTAAAGGAGAGAGAGAGAGGATTTAAAAGCCAAAAGTCCAAAGGTCCAAAGTTCATGAAGATACAAACACAGAGGGGAGCTGAAGACTCTGTTAGAAACTTCACCGATAAGCAGCTTCTGCTTTTGATCTTTTCCCGATGTTACACGCTCTGCAGGAGGTGCGTCAATACAGAACGCAGCTCCCAATAACCTGAAAGAGCTTCAGAAATACTCCACAAATACTCAGCTGACCACGTACAAAGTCTGATCACACATTATAGTGTACAGCCAAGGCCCCCCAGAATAAGTCCCCTCCCTGCTGTTAAAACGGCTCCTCTCGCCGTCCTCGTTAGATTTTTTTTTTTTTGGGGGGGGGGGGGGGGGTGCTGTTTTTTTTTTTTTTCCTTTTT
>VUQI01024009.1:3651-21709 GCA_015106735.1 Paratilapia polleni
TAATGTACCAGCAGAAAATTACCCATACATTTTCAGGTTTTTTGGGTTTTTTTTTTTTTTTACAGTGTAGCAGAGTGTCTCTCTGTTTTTGCCAGTCACTAAAGAGTATTATTATAAATTAAAACCAGATTGTGTGGTGGCAGTTTGTGCAATAAGTATTAGATTGCTTTACCAATATTAAAAGGGAGAAAATTGCAAATGATGATTAAAGAAATTTGACTACCACACAGTAAATGCTGGTGATCAGTCTTTTATGCACTGCTTTGCTCCAGACCTAAGTCAGGGTAGGTTGAGGGTTACATGTCAGATGAAGTAAATCTGATGATGCTAAATTAGGATCAAGGTGAAAATGGATAATCCAAATGACAACAAGCACTTGATGTTAAAGAGAGGAAGTTCAAAGGCAGCTCAGGGTTTATTGGACTCTTCATATCATGTTGCTAATGATAATAATCCTGACAGTAAAGGACAATGATGACGACGACAGTGTTTGTAATTACAACGGTACGATTTGACATTAAAGGACTGGATTCAGGTCAGCCTCATCAAACACTGGAAACAAAGGAGCTTCCTGTACCTCCTTAATTGGTACTACAGTTTTATTTGTTCCTGTGTCCTATATTATATTGGCAATATTTCAGCTCTCTCTAATGGGTGTTTTAATCACAGTGTTCGATAGAGCTTGGGAAAGTAATTTGTCTGCTGGCTCCATCAAGTGGTGTGAAATCTTTACTACTGCTCAGGTAACAGAAAAATAATGTCCTGTGCTGTTAATGTGTGTAAAAGAAATGCAGCTATTTTTCTAATTAATGAGTAGCAGGGTGATATGTGTTAGCAGTAGGAGACTGAGTTTATCTGGCAGCTCCTGTGAGTGCTGCTGGTGCTCTGTCTACTTACCCACAATAGTTATGCCTTTTATGATAAAATATGAAGGGCAATGTTTAGAAAGGAATGTAGAGTTAAACAGCAGATTTGTAACTGTGCACTTTTGTCACATTGAGCACATCATTCTAGGGTCTTCTTTATATCTTCACGATCTTAGATACAGCACACTCTCTTCCCCTTTGACTGATCTTTCTTCATAACATTTTCTTTAACTTTTGTGACCAGATATTTTCCTTCTATATCTACTATATCTATATTCCTTCTATATCTGTCATGGTCTTTGCTATCCCTTTCCCACATGTACTCCTCTATGTCTTCATGTTGTCTTTGTGGATTGTTCTTCTGTCAGTTTACTTCCAGTTTTATTTTGAAGGTTTTCTTTGTTTTTACTCCCTTTGTTTTTCTCTTTAAGAAAGTTCACCTGTTTCTTAAAAAAAATTCCCAAATCTGGGATTAATAAAGTATATCTTATCTTATCTTATGTGTTCATTCCCTCAGTCTTTGTTTGGTCATCGTTGTGTCACCCTTGTTCTCTCTTGCTGGCTCCCTGTGTTTTTGGATTGATGCTTTTTAAGATGTGTTTTTCCTACCATCATCGTCCTTTATGTTTTAGGTAGTAATTAAAGGGTCTTTTTGAATTACTAGAAGTTCCGTCTGATTTGTTGTTGTTGTTGTTGTTGTTGTTGTTTGTGTTAAGGCCATCCTGCAGAATCCTGTAGAATATTTCTTGACAAACAAGTCGTATTTACTCATATCCTTAATTTCAGTGTGTTTTATGTCCTAATTTCGTGTATGATTGTACTATCATATTTTAAGAGTGTGAGGACATGTGGGAGTATCGTGTCCCTATCAGAGACACGAGATAGCTAGGGCTGTGTAGACTTATGGGGTGATAGATAAAAATCCTCGCCAGTGGTAATTCTGGGAATTTTCAAGGATAGAAAGGAGTTGTCAAAAACATAAAAATGTCTTGTCTCTCTGAACAAGGTGGCATTTTTCTGCCGATTGTCCACAGTCTTGCCATGTTTTTGTGAATAAAGGAGACACTCCAACTACCGGGGCTTATTTTCCACAACATAAAGTAATGACACAAACAAGGATTGGAAATGAATGGAGCTGTTGCTACTGAGTGAATCTGGACACTGCCAGTGGGTCGGTGAAGTGGGTGATATGGTAATTTACTGGTTTTATTGCTGCAAGTGATAAAGCAATATATGAGAAATTAAGGAGTGCTTTAACTTAGCTCCCACCAAAGAACCCCTCCAGACAGCAATAAGTGTTTGGTCCAAATGTGGCCCACGCTGATAGTTTTCTATGGGCCACATATGCCCTTGACTAGGGGGCATGTATGGCTTCTGCAGCTCAGCCACAGGTCTAGGTCTACCTAATATACGCCAGATGTCAGGTGTGTTATGACATTTGGGCCACATCCAGCCCAAACCTCATCTCCTGTAACTCACATCAAGCCTGGCTTATGTCTATTGACTTATAACATACAACATTTGCCAGTGTCATAACTGGGCCTTAAGTGTGAAAGTAGCCCCTATTAGGCACAAATGTGCATGCTAAATGTTGTGTTGATGCAGTCTGACGTATTACGATTATAGGAACATCACTACAGCAATAGAAATGGATATTGTCTAACCCGATACCCCACTGTTCAGTGTTTGTAGCAAATGTGATGCGAAATAATACTAATCTGGAAATAATAGGGGTTAATGTCATTACACTGAAGTTTTACGGACGTTTCCGTAAATGGTAAAATTCAATGCTTGGTTTAAAAAAAATGCGGAAAAACGAATACGGAAAATTCCTTCATTAAAGCGGGACATTTTACTGTAATTTTTTTTTCTTACATTGTGTAAAAGTCAAAAGTGGTGCTGAATAAAGAGCTGTTTGTGGACTGAACGAGCTGACCTCTTATTGGGGACATTTGGCTCACCAACATCATTTTAGCATGAAACCGGTGTTGTACCAGCAGAGGCCACCATTGCACCATGTGCAGTCGTCTCACTGTGCGGAACCTTTCAAGACTTTTTTTGTTTGCACTCGTTTTGCTGGAACGTGACTCTTCCGTATACTTCCGGGCTGGAGGTCACAATACACATGTGAGAACTGAGGAAAACAGGCGTTGATTGGAATTAGACTGTAGCTGGTTTAATTTAAGGTAGTATGACTTACATTTTGTATTTTTTTTCTGAACATTTTAGATGAGCATGTAGCTGTTTTAAAGACGCTGGTTGCTGATGGCTAGTTTTTGGTCCTGCAGGGTAACAAACAGAGATGTTCCACTCTAACTGTAGTCCCGGTATGAGCACTTAAGGCACATTCCACTCACAGAGCTAAGCGTTGGGTTTATCCACCGGCAGTGTTTAAAACCCTGGAAAGCTGTTTAAAAGGACAGAGCATTGCTCTGAAAATGTCTGTGAGGACTCTGCTAAACGTCTGGATAAAACAGTATTCAGTCTGTTGAATTACAGAAGGTAAATTTGAAAAGATACACCTCTTACTAGGAATTATGCTAAATTTCAGGTGTTCTCAAATAAATAAATACATTTTCATCTAATCTCAGTGTGATATTCCCCAACTGTGACGGCATGTATCAAATCCAAATTAACTTTTTTAGAAGGAGCAAGATTCTGTTAATGTTGTATCCAAAATTTATGATGGTGTTCTCTCTCATTTTCCCAATATGAATTTTTTGAAATACTCAAATTTGAGATAATCATACTAATTTTAAAATGGCTCCTATAAAAACAAAACAACAAAAACACCGCTGTCTTCTTCAGCACAACATGGGAACAGGGTTCAGATTTGCCTTTTGTCATGCAGCAGACTGAATATTGTTTCATTCATACATTTAACAGGAACTTCACAGATATTGCTTTCAAACACCTTTCCAGGCTTTTAAAGCACTGCCAGTCAATTAAGTTTAAGAAAACCCAGTGGTTAGCTCTGTGAGTGGAATGTGCCTGAGGTGCTCAATACTTCATACAGTCAGACTGTGACTTCTCTGTGAAGTTGATGAATTGAGATGGAATGACCTGCTGGTGTTTCCAAACCAAAGCAAAGATGTCAGTCAGCCAGCTGTTTTGACTGAAGGCAGAGTGACAACAAGGAAACAGATTAAATACCTTATTTTTCGTGCACTGAACAAACTGTTTTTTTCATCCTGATGATTAGAAAACACTTAAAGGTTTCAAAAAATACATTTACAACAGTGGTTTTAGTTTTATATATATATATATATATATATAACTTACCACCTGAGGTTTTCAAACATCAGTACTAAATTTACTCACAGAACATCTGGTAGTTAGCTATGTGATCTGACTGTAAGCTTGCAACAGGAGTGTGTCCGGTGTCCTCTTTAAAATAACATACCACTGGGAACTGTTAGTTATTACAATTGCATATAATAACCTTATGAGTGCAGTTTAAAAGAGCTTATTACTGTGTTGAACAAAATATCTGTTTGCGTTTTCAAAGTAACATGACAGCAGTGTTATAAGTGGAAATAAAAGGTATAATCCAAATTTTTGTGGCATAAAAACATCTTTTAAGGCTCTTCTGAATAAATGATTCAGTGTTAACATGATTTGAAACTGGAACTTTCATTCTTACATTACATATTAGTGGCACATTATACAGAAAAGCTTCTCTGTGTTTAGAATGCAGAAAAGGCCGCATGTTTGGAATAAAATGATAGTTGAAACCCTGAAGAGGGTGAATTTCGAAATTTAGATAAAGTGATTTAAGTGTAAGAAAGTGCAGAATAAAGTGCTGTATGGATGTATGGTGGTCAGTAAGACTAGAAAAGCGCTGAATAAATACAAATACATTACATGGTGACAGGTAAGTTTTTCATTCATCATGAATTCAGTGTGGCTATTATCATTAAGATAAGATGTACTTTATTTATTCTAGAATTGGTAAATTACTTTATTACAGCAGTTAAATTTTAAGTTAAGCACAACAAACCTGTAACAAATAGCTTAAAAAAGTAGCTCAATAAAATGGAACACAATATGAGAAAAAATATCTTAAGTAAAAAACTAATCTGAAATCAAAGAAAATACAGTTAAGTAAAATAAGTATAATTTTAAATTGAAAAAATAAATGTTAATCTAAAAAAATACCAAAATAAAATATTCCAATATCAACAAAGTAAATGCAATAAAACAGTATTGCAAATATTAGAAGGCTTTAAAGTGGCTCAGTATAACAGAGTGTAAAGTGTAAATGTACAAGATTCACAGGAAATCTCCCATACCACATGCTCACATGTTATCACCCTCTATAATATCTGTCTGGCAGAGAGGCCAGATATCATTATTATTATTATTATTATTATTATTATTATTTCATCATGATTTCAAATGTTGTAACAAAAGAATTTCCCAAACATGGGATATATAAATCATTTCTCATCTCATCATCATCCCTTGAAGTGTGATGTAGCTGCTTGTTCTTTGTCCACAGACTCCAGTCAAAGTGCTTGTGAATATACGAGGGTGCTTCTTTAGTGGACAGGATGGATGGGAAGGTTAAGAAACAGAAGCCCCATCAGCAGAAGCACAGTGGACCAAAGGCAGAGAAGAAGAAGCTGAAGAAGCAGAGTGGCTCAACGGAGGAGGATGAACGCAAACGCAACCCAAAAGCATTCGCGGTTCAGTCTGCTGTCCGCATGGCCAAGACCTTCCACAGGTCAGTGCTGATGATGTCAGATCTACTGCTCACACATGAGATGCATCAAGTTAATTTCCTCAAACTATTTTGTTGTTTATTTTAAATTCTTTCCTCAAAAAGGGCCCAGGACATAAAAACCAAAAAGCACCACATCCCTCTTGTAGACCGGACTCCCTTGGAACCTCCTCCAATTGTGATTGTAGTTGTCGGCCCCCCCAAAGTGGGAAAAAGCACCCTGATTCGCTGCCTGATCAAAAACTTCACCCGGCAGAAGCTCACAGATATATGTGGACCTGTGACTATTGTTTCTGGTGAGCTGGGCCAATGACTTCTGTGTTGATATGTTTCATGGGTCCAATGTCATTGGATGAGAGCATGGATGAGTGATGGAATGTAACTTAGCACATTTACTCAAATACTTCACTGAAGTACAGTTTTAATAGGGTTATACTTAATGTCTAACAAAAATCACTGGCTGCTACTGAATAAAAATCTTATGGCTCGCAGTTGGCACCTCAACATATTAAGATTGCCATTAGGATGTTTTCAAGTACAGGAATTTGCAGGCCCCACCACGTTCATTAAAACTGCAGCATTGACCTTGGAAGAAATGTGTGCCTTGGTGAAGGAATAAATCTACAGCCACACAAAATAGTTGATTAGAACATAGGAAATTATTCTTTTGTGGCCAAAAGTATTTTATGTATTTATCCATAATGTTACATTATTTATTTGTGTGTGTGTGTGCATATATGTGTGTTTTAATTGGCTACTTTATGTTGTTCAGGCAAGAAACGTCGGCTGACTTTCATGGAGTGTAACAATGACATAAATACAATGATCGATCTCGCCAAGGTGGCTGACCTGGTAAGTGTTTCAAATCTTACAGAAGTGAACAAATATGTGAATGTGCAGGTTTGAATGAGATGTGAAACAGTATCACATGATAAAATGTTTTCTGTATGTAGTAGAAATCAGACTGGTCATTTATCGGGGCAGTTATTCAGCAGTGTTGTGATTGTCTGTGTTTTGTTTTGTTTTGTTTTGAATTGATTCCCGTTAAAATTAATTAATTTAAAAATGTGTTGCTTTGGTGCCCCTGCACACTGCAGCCCCTCCCCCTCTCTGCAGTGACTGCAGAACTATCAGATGTCTCTGACATCACTAGTAAAAGCCTGTTAGCAGTTTCAGTGAGCTAGCTGAGCTGTTGTTTAAACAGGAGATATAAGATTTAAAAAAAGATAAGGTGCTTTATTTATCTAAAAATTATTTATGTATTTATATAAAAGTTGGAAATTACTGTGTTACAGCAGCCAAAACATGAAAAACAACCTAGCTCAATAAAATAAATACAATATCACAGAACAAAATAGCTCAGAATGCTAAAACATTACACTAAAGAAGGAGCTTGATTAAACAGAAAATACCAAAAAAATAAATCAAAACCTAGATATGATCCAGTAAGAAGCTTAAATCTAAAATGAATGCAGGTGTTGTGGTATAAGGTGGTAAAGATTTTCTGCACCTGTCTTTGTGGCAGTGGAACTGAAACAGATGTTAGGGAAAGTGTTCAGCTGCATGTCCAGTAAGTGCTGCAGAGGTGGTCAGGATCCATTAATTATCCACCGCCATTCACCAAAGTCACAATCATTTGGATGACCCGTGCATCAGCTGAAGGAGGAATCCAAACAGTGTGTTGATTTTAAACTGGAATTAAACAGCAACATCAATAACAAATTCAGTCAGCAAGTAAATATGTATGCATTCCCACAGCTAGCAGTTCAATATTCAGGCTACAGAAACATCACTTCACAGTTATGTGTCTGGGATTGCACCACTTTTATTCACAAGTAGTGCAGTCCCTCCACATTTCTTCTTACCACTCAGATTAACATCCTTCTCCACCCAAAAAGTCCTGATGCCAGGTACGGTCAAACTGAGGTCTGGAAAATGTAAGTGTGGTAACAGAACACTGCAATGCTCCACGAAACACATGGAAGACACATTACACGCCACAACCTTCTTTTCTGATGTTCAGAAAAGCACAACCTTGTGATCTATTTTATTAGTGCCCAGTTTCCCACTACACTAGAAATGCCTGAATTATCCATTATTAAATTCATTAAAGACTTGCAAAAACTACATATAAAAGAGAGATGTGCATGGTAGGTCTATCTTCAGCCTGTTGGTAACTGAATGCTTTTGTTATAGCTCAGTAACCTGATTTAAACACAGGAAATTTGTTGTAAATTGAATAAATATTAGAAGTGCTTTTTTTTCTCTTCTGTCTCCAGGTTTTGATGTTGATTGATGCCAGCTTTGGCTTTGAGATGGAGACATTTGAGTTTCTCAATATCTGTCAAGTACATGGTTTCCCTCGTATCATGGGTGTGCTGACTCACTTGGATGCATTCAAAAACAACAAGACATTGAGAAAGACAAAGAAAAACCTCAAACATCGCTTCTGGACTGAGGTGTACCAGGTAAACCCAAAATAAGCATATCTTTACTGCTGGAAAATGCTTGCATATTGAGACACTAATGTGTCTGTCTGTGACAATGTTCTGATTGGCTATTGTGTTTGAACCCATCAGGGGGCCAAGCTGTTTTATTTGTCTGGCATGGTTTACGGTGAATATCAGAATCAGGAGGTGAAGAATCTTGGCCGCTTCATCTCTGTGATGAAGTTTCGTCCTCTGGTGTGGCAGACCTCCCACCCTTATGTCCTGGTTGACCGGTGAGTGCTAACCACAGTGTGTAGTACAAGAGATTTATGTACAAAAATGACTGTAGCGCGCTAATAGGACTGACAACAGTGGCATGTTTACTAGGGGTGGGGGATATAATAGTTTTTGAGATGCATCGCGATGCGGACGTGGACGATTCTGAATCGTTTTACAAATGTCAAAAATAGATTTTCTAAATGTTAATTAATAACGTAATGTTGAGGAACGTGAAAGGCGGAACTTGGAAGTGTGGAAGTGCAGCGCCCTGACAGTGTATGGCGTGCACATAACAGAGACACCCTGGTGACGGTGAAACAGATGTGTCGTAGACGTGCTTTTCAGGAGCCGTTACCGACAGACAGGAAATAAACGTGGTGAATAGTTCATCTTTAAAAATGCATTTCTTTGCTTGTTGTTTTTTAACACGACACAACGGTCTGTTGTCACATTGTTTTTGACAAAAAAAGAGCATACGAGTTTAACTGGTGACGTTTCCACGCTAAAGAACGATACAGGTGTCGGAGCTAATGTTCATAATTTCGCCAACGTTAAATTGTTCAGTAAATGTTCTTGTTGCCATTATTATTCTTCCCACACCTTTTTTATGTGATTTGAGGATAGTCAGTCCTACAACTACAGCATACACTTTATATTATCTGCACTCAGATGGAGTGGACGTTAGTCCACCAGTGCTACGCTGTGACAGAGTGTGACAGTCCAACCAGATGAACCTGTGACACACCTGCACCTGGATTCATTCTGACCAGATTTTAGCTGAAAAAAATCCTGTTTCATGTTCAATACATCAGACACGACCTCTGCAGCTGTCAGTGTTTTTATGTACTGCTTCTTTATGAATAAACTAGGAAATAAATATGTCATCAACTTTGCGTTAAAAGTGCCAAGTAGTCATGAGGGGGGAAGAAAGATGCATCGATAATCGTTTTATCATCGAATCGCAGCCCTCTGAATCGTAATCGAATCTTGAGGTGCCTCAATATTCCCACCCCTACTGTTTACCTGTCTGTGGCTTTCTCAGCTTAAAGTCGTGTTTTTACTAGCCAAGGCGGAACCATGTTCTTTCCCTTTAAAAGGTGTTGAAGCAGCGTCATTCATCATTCAAGACAAGAACCCCTCTTCCTCGCTTTAAGCAAAGGAGGGTGATCTGATAAGACACTTCACTCATGTTATCAGAGAACAGGGGTTACAAGATACACTGTATGGGCAAAAGTACTGGGCCACCTACACATTACACCTACAGGAGGTGTTTGGCCAAGGAAACCCATGCCACGACACTCATGCACAGTTTTTGTGCTGATGTTAATGCCAGAGGAGGTTTGGAACTATGCAGTTATGGAATCAGCAGAGTATTGGTGACTTACACACTATGCGCCTTAGCACTCAGTGACCCCGCTCTGTAACTTCTTGTGGTCTGCCACTTCGTGGCTGAGTGTCTGTGGTTCCTAAATGCTTCCACTTTGCAATAATATCACTTAGAGTTGATCGTGGAATATCTAGGAGGGAAGAAATTTCACGAACTAACTTGTTGTAAAGGTGGCATCCTGTTACAGTACCATGCTGAAATTCAGTGAGCTCTTTAGTAAAGGCAGACTGCATGACTAGGTGCTTGATTTAATACGCCTGTGGCAATGGGACTGAAAACACCTGAATTCAAAGCTTAAGCAGTGTGGCCCAATACTTTTGTCCATGTAGTGTAACTAACCTTAAGTTCTCTAAAGCGTAATTTATGGTCCCGCAAATGTGTCCATCTGCGTGCGAGTTTCCATTCGGACAGCCTGTTGAGAGGGGTTTTCACCCACCACGGATGTGCTCCCATGCAGTCCTCCAAATCCCAACTGTATGCGACGTAAATGCGTCTGCAAATGCTGATTGGTTGACAAGTTGGCCGAAATAGGGAAGCGAGCGACAGCAAAATTCACCGGGAACAGGAAAACCCAGAAAAAAAACTTCAAAGATCACAAAATACAGCATGAAAAGTACACACAGTGGCTGCCGTGGACACTGTTCATTGTTTTTAACACTCGGTTTCACTTCAGCTCTTTGTATGTTAGAACTTCACTCTTCTCCGCGGCTGGCTGACGGACCAGCAACACCACAAGCAAGAGTAGCCCACAGATCGGTTGTACCACAAAATTTGTACACTGCCCCCTTCCACAACAGACAGACAGGCCATCCCCAGACTGCCAGCGGACTGTGAACGCGCTACCCCCGCTGAACCACAAATCCTGCATAATTGTTTTGGTGTCTTAATATGGAGATATTCAGACTCCTGTATTGCCAGATAAGCTCATCTGAAAGACTTACTGTTAATGTAGGAGGACTCGTGTGAGCTTCTGCCAGGTGTGAGCCAGTCACGTGGAGTGACATCCAACCTATAAAACCTTGCAAAGGTCAAAGGTGAAGCCCAGCATGGCGCTACACATATTTCCTCCATAGAAACACCCCTAAACAGGGCCCGGGAGGTCACCATTCCTCTAGTGGAATTAGCACTCTAGTGGAAAGCTGTTATCCTTTCAGTAAATGCATAAAGCCCTCACTGGACAGTGAGCATGCAGGTGCTCATGTTCAGGAGAGGAGAGATGGGGATAAAAGGCCCCTAACTCCAAGTGACTGCACCCCATTGATGGGGTTTTGGGTACAAAGGCCTAATGTGGCCTTAGTGTGACTCTAAAATTAGGCTCTGTGTGAATTGGGTGCACTGTTCGTGCACTGACAGTACTGGAATATTCGCTGATGCAAGAGTGATGTCTTTAAAGACAACATTTTCATGTCCACTTGATGTAGAAATTCAAATGGTAGCTGAGAAACTGCCTTAAACACCAGTGCTAAATCCCACATAAGGATGAGCAGTTTAGATACTGAACGGATCTGTTGTGCTCCTTTCATAAAACAGCAGACTAGAAGGTGTTGACTCATGGCTGCTAGAAACACTTTAATAGTGGAAAAGGCCTTTCAACCGCCTTTTCAAAAACAGAGAATACCCTAAATTACCGTTCTGCGTAATTTATGGTACCATAACTGTGTCCATCTCCATGTGAATTCCCATGCAGACAACATACGGAGAGGGGTTTTCACCCACTGCAGACATGCAGTCCTCCACTGTGCCATGCTAGACCACAAACTGTAAGTGGTAGCCTCTCTCTAACGTCTTCACAACCCACTCTGGCACAGCCAGAGCTCACCATCTCTGTATTTTTACTGAGAGAGGACTCAAAGCCGGGGTAACCCCAGTGGAAAATGCGTTGTCACCATCTTGCCAGTGAAAAACCCAAATGTGCATGTACGAGCTGCCTGCTCCTGAACAGCGCTCATGTAGCTGGACTTCTGTGGTGTTGAACCCCAGTGGTGTCTGCAAATGTGAGGGCGTAACGTTTTTCAACATGTTTTGTTGTTTTGTTTTGTAGCAAAAACACTGGAAAAAAACAAATTGATTTGAATGAATTGAATTTGGACCTATAGTAGTTTAATAAGATACACTGGCTAAGTGTGACTAAGTTCATTTTAAATGAACTTTTTTGGGTCACTAACCATGGCAAAGGAAGGCTGCATTCTGTTAGGAAGAGCCACTGGGATATGACAGATTCTGTCAACCAGCATCAGCAGACACTGCATATTAAATACCTGTACAGTGACTTCACAGTGGCTGTACTATACGGGAAAATATTGCATATTAAAGTCCAGAGAATTGTAAAATTGAGAAGTCAGAATTATTGTTCATTTAGAGACTATTGTACAGATATTTAAATAATCAAATATAATACTAAATAATCATATGAATATAATGACTCTCTTACACCTGGCAACACTGATGTTGACCCCTAATAACAGTGTGTCTGTGACAAGATATAAAAAAATTATCTCAGACAGCAAATGTATTTTCCACACATTCAGGCTGGATTTGAATCAAAAACCTTTTCAGCAGATGTTGGCTTGCTGTATGAAGGTGTCTTTAAATGAAGAGACCTGCTCTTTGCTCAGTGTCAGCCTAGAAATTGTCAACAGAAAAGCTGTCTTGTAGGCATTTTCACCCGATAAACACAGCTATAGTTAATAACACAAAGTTTGCTGCGTTCCATGCAAAGAGGTGTCGGTTTGATGTATTTGGGGTGTATGATCAATGCAATGACTTCCTAGTGCAGCTACGTTTGAAGAGAGCTGGAATTTTTTTCCCAACAGTTTTATTATTGTTATTCTTGTGAGAACATGTAGTTTGCACATGCACATCCGTTATAACAAGCATCCCGACATATTTTACACAGACTTTAATCAGCAAACAAAGGAAAGAAAAAATACACAAAACAGACACAACAGCAGAGGTTCAAAAACAAACAGTTCAAAAGGAACATGTGATCATGGTCCAAGAAAGTGAGGAAGAGTTTCAGCAAACTTCCCATGTTTGTTTTTCAAAGCGGATCACATTTAGTGTACCATTGCTCCGAGACACCCCAGCTTGTTTTTCCACTATCATCAGCATGGGTGTAGGCTTTTATATGAACATGTGAGGAGGGGACACAATGAGTGGGGTCTGGAGGTCCTCTTCCAGGTAATATTCAGTATCAGACACTTCATTTCCTGTGTTCTTTTAAATGCAAGAGTTTTTACTTTTCTGCATCAGTTTATAGTAGAAGTGTCTTGATTTAAGTAAAGGGTAAAACAAAAACCTAGATCCAGGTCATAGTTCAGCATAAAGTTTTGATGTTCATCAAGATGATTGAGACCTAAACTCCTTCACTGTAAGAAGCTCATGAGAAGTGAATAAGTTTCCAAATTGGTATCCAGCCAAACTGCCATAATGCTGTTTTGATGTCAGTTTATTTTTAAGGAGCTGATTTTCTGTGTACTCACTCAGTCTTCACTCTCTCCTACCTTCCTCAGTATGGAGGACTTGACAGACCCTGAGAGGGTCAGGACAGACCCTAAGTGTGACCGGACTGTGTCACTGTATGGCTACCTGAGGGGGACACATTTGAAAAACAAAGGCCAGGTCCATATCCCAGGTACAAAGACAAAGTGTTTCTAGAGCACACTACAGCATGCTATCTAAAGCAAACATGCTCCACAGCAGTACTTAAGCAAGTGATGTGTTGTGTATTATCCTGTCTGCAGGTGTAGGAGACTTTCAGGTGTCAGATGTCAACTTCCTGCCAGACCCGTGTCCACTACCCGATACACAGAAGAAGAGGGCGCTGAACGAGAAAGAGCGTCTACTCTATGCACCCATGGCTGGGGTCGGAGGGGTTGTGTATGACAAAGATGCCGTTTATATTGACCTCCCTGCCGGCCATGTTAAACAGCTGCAGGTGTGTGTGTATACTTATTATATATTAATGTGTATTTTTGCATCTAAACAGTGTGAGTTTTGTTCAGAAAATGTTCCCACAGGCTTTCTTTGTGCTCCTTTGTACTAACCATTGAACCAAGGGTTGAAGTAAATTCTTCTTACCCTGTTACAGGAAGAAGTGCGGCCTACCACAGAGCTGGTCCAGTCTCTCATAGAAACACATGTCACTCTAGATGCCAAGATGGCTGCCAGTAAGGTGTCTCTGTTCAGTGGCTCTGCCAGCCTGGACCCCACAGACATCAACGAGCAGAGCGGGTGAGACAGCACACAGCTCTAGCCTCTGTCTTCACTTCTTTATCACAGCTACAGATGTGAGTGTGGTTGGAGATGTAACAATAGACTACAGAAAAAGTTGGACGTAACCACCATAATGTCACCCATTGGCTTTATGACTCTGCATTTTCTTCTGGCTCCCACCATGATCGTTTTTTGGAGCTACAAGTGACCATGTGGGAGCCAGAGTTATCAGGTAGATCTAGCAAACTTGCAAGCTGGTTAGCAAGCTACACAAATAAACTGTACAGGTGCAACACACAGACACACACATCTGCTAAGTAGCGTGAAGTAACAGTCTAATAAAATAGAATAAAGAATAAACTAGAATTTCATTTACCAAAACCGAAGCACTTTCAAAGTCCATGAGCTGCTGGGTCCTTTCATTTAAGAATATTTTGTGCTTTAGCTTTTTAGATAATTATAACTTCACATGCACTATAATCTAACAAGAGAAAAGTACAATTCTCTTGTGGTATGCATGAGAATTGTGTTTTAGCAGAGATTAGGAAACCTCTGTAGCTTTTGTATAACAGATCTTGTCTTGTTTATGTGTTGTTAGAGAGCAGGAGGGACGTCGAGAGATGCATGTCTGGGATCCCAGCACCCAGAGAGAGAGGAGGAAGGTGGTCTTCAGTGGGGAGGAGAAGGAGGAGCAGGATGATGTCAGTGGGTCTAGCAGTGATGAGGATGATGACAGCGGTGACAGTGACAAGGAGGAGCAGGAAGAGGATGAAGACTCTGAGAATAATTTGTCCACATTTCTCAAAAAGGCAAGAGCTGAATCTGAAAAAAACACAGCAGGCGGCACTCCACCCCTAAAAAAACAGAAGCTGGAGGAGATGAAAGGAGAGAGTGAGGTGATCCCAGAGGTGCCAGCATTTGCAGACAGTGAGGATGAGCTGGAGAAGAGCGAGGTGGAAAGTGAAGGAGAGGGTGAGGCTGGGAGAGCAGGAGACTCTGGGCACTGTTCTGAAGAGGAAGAGGAAGAGAGTGATGATGAGGAGGAGGAAGAAGAGGATGATGATGATGACAATGACGATGATGACGATGACAATGATGAATCAGTGGAAGAGGAGGTTGGTGCAGCTAAAGGAAAGGAAACTGCAAATGACAGTGAGGAAGAAGAGGAGCAGGGTAAGTAATGCACAGCTGATTCAGTTTTTCTTTGGACTTGGTTTGATTTAGTTGGTGTTAAATTTTTTGCTACTAAATAAATTATAAAAAAATGTGAGAGATGTGTGTGGAATACCAATCTAACATGTGTGATCTGTTTTATTTTTCAGTTTAAATCTGTATGCCTGTAGTTCTATTTGTTTTTCTGTATTTTAATTGTGTAATCAGTGAGCATTTCTCAGCAAGTTTTACAGAACTTTGTTGACCTTGGTCAAAGAAACAGTGTCACCACAGGGCTGGTTTAGCAGCTGTTGTAGATCGTTTGTGTTTATCCAGTTTTAGTGGTTTTGCACATGTTCAAAGCGTAGCTATTGTTTTCTTTTAGGACACTTTAACCCTCTGGGGTCCCGGTTGCTGCCTTGTATCTCTTACTGTACAATTTTATGTATATATTCACTATACTAAAACCATAGACTGTATATAAAAGATGGATGCAGCCATTTTGAAGCCTCACCGTTAGCATTTTGTTGGAGTTTTGGAACCAGAAGTGATGAGAGGGTGGAGTGCAAAGTTATCAGCTAATGATAGCAAGCATTCCTAGAAAGCTGCATTTATCAGCTGTATTGGTGCAATGCAAAAACACACATCTATTAATAAGTGTTAAGTAACAGACTCACAAAAACTGAAGCAGAAACTAACACAGTGTGTTAGTACAGTTAACCGTACAGTAAGCCATATAATTTGTTGATAATTGCATTAAAATGCTTTAAATGCCACCATAAACAATTGTGACATTACCCAGCCCCCTAGTACAAAGTTTGTGATGTTGGATTGCACCAGTGTGCAGATAGCACAATTAATAGTCCATTACATTTACTGCTAGCGAATGAGTGCCTGCATGCATGCGTGTATACTCTCGCAGTATTGCATACATGTGTAAAGCAGTCTATTTCCCACTATGTGCTACCTGTGACAGAGGACAACTGTAGAAAATGTTCAGAAACTGTAGAAAATATTCACACAGAAGTTCATGTGTGAAAACAGCATGAACTTCACCTGAAGGTGACCTTCAGCTTCTACAGAGCCACATGCCCCTGATACAGATGGAGTCAAAGTAGCAGGAGGTTTAGTGAGTTTTGTGTGTCCTTCAGTTTGCTTCATCTCTCTTCTGTTCCTGTCCCCAGGGGCACTGAAATGGAAGGAGGGCCTACAACAGAAAGCATCAGAAGCATTTCTACGACATCAAGAAGCTGCCCCCAATCTGAGAAAGCTGGTTTATGGTTCAGGTAGCTCTTGTTGCATGAATATGTAGAGCTACAGTTTTTTGTTTTGTTTTGTTTTTTTAACCTATCACACAAACACTCACAATCCACCGAATGCATCAGGGGGCAATTAGTGCCACCAACCTTCTGATTAGTAGACAGCCTGCTCTACCTCAGCCTGCTGAGCTGTGAGTTCAGTGCCAAAACTTTGTTTTGTTTGCAATGTTTCACATTTTTAGTTACATTTCCACACGGGGATTGATCCTATAAAGGAAACTGCAAAGAACACAAAAGCCTCTGCATGTCTTTACTTAGCAGTACATGCACAAAAAGCTCTACAACATCACAAATCACAAAATATCTGTAAAGTAAAGCTATTAATGTGATTCACAGGGATGTGAGAAGTGTTAAAATAATGTTTGAATCTTAGAATATGTCATTCAGGTGTCACTGAACTTTATTTGGGATTTTGCAGAAACTGCTTGTTTGTTGCCCACAGGTGGCGGCGAGTCAGATCCTTTACTTTGGTTTAAGTACATAGCTACAGCCTCACAGCATGTAGAAAAACAACAAGAGCAGTGCACACATTTACGCATCTGGCACAGTAACAGCAACTACATTAACATGCAGACTCATCAGAATCTGATGGGAAATAATGTTTTCTTTTTTTTTTTGTTTGCACATGCTATAGGTCAGAGGTTATATACAGATTTTAGTTTCATAGTTTGGACTTGTTTGTAATAAAAAAAAAAAATTAAAAAAAAAGCCCTTCTCTGGATAAATCTTGTGCTCCACCTAGGTGTCATCCAGAGAAGAGTTGCCCCCAACCCATCAGTTTCTAACGGAAAAGTTCACCCCATATCAGAACCTTATATCAGCTTCTCTTCTTCTGAATTGCCATGCTGTTTCCAGAAAGAAACACATGTACAAAAGCTTTGCTTTCACTGTATCATTTCTGTTAATAGATTATTCACTTCCTAACCAGGTCTGTTTGTTTTTGACCCGCTAATTTGCACTTCTCCTGGTTGATTGCATTTGTCATTTTTG
This sequence comes from Paratilapia polleni, assembly GCA_015106735.1. Lineage (NCBI taxonomy): Eukaryota > Metazoa > Chordata > Actinopteri > Cichliformes > Cichlidae > Paratilapia > Paratilapia polleni. The sequence continues at coordinate 21,012 of VUQI01024009.1, forward strand.
GAATTAACCAGCTGTGTCTGTGCTCATATTTGCATATTGTTAGTGAAAAGTTTTGCCGGTGACTAACATTTGCGGGATTTTTTATTTTTTTTGATGATTGTTTCATAATGCTAATTTGTCCTGCTTAGCAAATCTGGCCCCAAGTGTGTTGAAATATGTATACAAGATGATCTTAAATATAATTTTATTTTATTCTGCTGACATGTTCTTGGATACTTTTTATTATCAGGTTGTTCTAAAAGCTCCCTGAAAAGCCTTCAGTTAATCCAGAATGCTGCAGCGAGAGTACTGACAGGGACTAGAAAGAGAGACCATATTTCTCCCATATTAGCTTCTCTTCATTGGCTACCAGTTAAATCCAGAATTGAATTTAAAATCCTTCTCCTCACATACAAAGTCTTAAAAAATCAGGCCCCATCATATCTTAAAGACCTCATAGTACCATATTATCCCAATAGAGCACTTCGCTCTCAGACTGCAGGCTTACTTGTGGTTCCTAGGGTATTTAAAAGTAGAATGGGAGGCAGAGCCTTCAGCTTTCAGGCCCCTCTCCTATGGAACCAGCTCCCAGTTTGGATTCAGGAGACAGACACCCTCTCTACTTTTAAGATTAGGCTTAAAACGTTCCTTTTTGATAGAGCTTATAGTTAGGGCTGGATCAGGTAACCCTGAACCATCCCTTAGTTATGCTGCAATAG
>VUQI01024012.1:9062-26195 GCA_015106735.1 Paratilapia polleni
CTTTTTTTTTTTTTTTTTTTTTTTTTTTAAATAAGTTTGAAGAAATAATTTTTACATGTCTGATGTTTTTCTAATCATGTTAGAAGTTATTGTTATTCATCTTTTCATGATTAGAAACACAGAACAGTAGATAAAGTATTTTTTAGTCAGTGTCTATTTTACTGTGTGTTTGATGTACTGTTTGAATGTTGTTGACTGAATTAAAGTCTTTCTTTTTTTTTTCTAACGTCTTACTGAAATTTATTGAGTTTGAAATGGTGGTCTCAGTAATCTCTCAAAGATAGGAATGGGTTTATTAAAGGCCTATTATGCTTTTCCTTATTTTCTGTCCTAATGAACTGAGGGGGCTGCACAAAGACCCAGGATAAGATAAATATGGAAAATTTTAAACTGTGAATCATGCAAAGCTACTCTAGTAGAGTAGAAAATGGGCCTGGAAGTGAGCACAATTGCCTTTTGAATATTTTTAAACCAGACAAATCATTGTTTTGTCCTAGTAAAGTTTTTATTCTGGTGAAACTTTGTTTCCACTTGTAAAACAAGCTTTAAATTGGTTAAGCTGCATAGATCCAAATAACAATCAGTGTATAGACTGAGTTTTGTCTTTTAATTGGACAATTCATCTGTATTTTTTTTTTCCCTCAAACTCCAGTTTCTTTAATCATGGCAGTGAACGCATGACATGGCACCCTTCAAAGAAAGGTAATTCAAAGTGCTTCCTAGCTATCACATTTCGTATTTAAACTCACTTTGAGCCACAGCTGCATTTCTTCAGCTGCAACACTAGATGGCAGTATAAATCCTAAAAGGATTAGACTGTTGCGAAAGTCTGCAAATCAAACTCCAGTTTCTGGGTAACATGCTGAGTCTGATTCGCTCCTTTATTCATAAAAGAAAGCATGTAAAAGCAAGGCTGTCACTTTTCACCGAACTACACAATGAGCTGCAGCATCGAAGGGGACCTGTTATGCTTTCTCTTATTTTCTGTCATATATACACTGTTACAGCCGTGGACTCTCATATCAAACATGGACAAAGTTTTAAATAATGAGGTCTGTATGTACAATTAATCCCTGATGAACCAAAATCTCAGGCTTCACACTGCTCTAAACTCTCAGTTTCAGGCAGTTTTTTTCCCACTCTTGTCTCTGTATGATGTCAAAGACACTGGAGATCCCTAATAAATAAACGCTTTAGTTTGAGAGGGGCAGCCAATCAGAAGAAGGTTGGATGAACTGAGGTTCTGCATCAAGGCCCGGTATAAGACAAATAAGGATTATTTTGAACCGTGATGATAATAATAATAATAAGAAGAAGAATGAAAATGGAGCTGGAAATGAGCATAATAGGTGCTCTTCAACTTAACTCCGCTTACAGGCTTTTGGCTCTGAGGTACCATGTTTATTTGAACTGGTACCCACCAGCTGCACACAGGTCTCCTCTTCCAGTGAAGTTGGCAGACAGTAAAGCCTGTCAGAGCTGTGTTATAAGCGTTTGTATAATGAACAGATCTCTGTTTACCTCCTTGAGATGCTCTGACTTGATGCAGGTCTAAACTCTTGGTTATCGAGGTCATTTCTTGCAGCAGGCATCATTTTCTTATCTGATCTAAAGTCAGCTGGGCGGTGCTCCGTTTGTGCTTAAGGTGCATTCGAGTGTCTCTCGTAAAACGTATCAACAGGAAATATATAAAGCTATAAATTGTTCCTCAGCCAAGTAATTAATCTACTCAGGACCCGTGTCAAGGACCGTTTAGTGGTTTGTTGAACCTTAAGAAGTTACAACCTGTTCATAAAAGAAACTTGAAAGGAAATCTGTTTAATATAACCTCTAATTAAAACTACAGAGAGACATCAAAGAAACATATTTCTGTATATTTTGGAGGTTTTCCGCGGGTTTTTGAACAAGATATTAGTAGTATTCGTGGTTTATATGCTTGAGTTGGTTTTAACTTTATTAACCACAGAGGTGATGGACTCCTAGTGTCATTTTGTTTTATTGAGTAAATACCAATCCTGGAAGTAGCACTGGGAGCGCCTTTGAATGGACATCTCTAATAGTGTGTATTTTTCTGCCTCTGTGTGAGTGTAATTAAAGGATTTCTCACACTGAAAACTCCCAGAGGAGTCTTCCACAAATGCAATTTTTAAAAAAAAAATCCCAGATTAAATGGCTCATTTAGTTTGTTAATACCACTTCGTTTCCCGAACCAACAGCCCAGCCTTGGATAGCATTAGCATTAGGATATTACGCTATATGGCACCATTCAACGTTATATAAAACTGCATCTAGTAGTGCCAGGATCGGAGTGTAAACCTAAACTCATCTATTTGTTTGTGACATGGGATGGAGGAGTTTCCGTGCCGCCCCCTGAACGCAGCACCACTGAGCTGAGGACGCCAGCGCACGACTGAGACAAATAATCCAATCATTAGTCCACTAACGGCGCTGATGTCTTGGTTTCAGTCTCTGAGGGATGACTTCACCCTGAGGCCGTTTGAGATCCAGCAGACACGGTGAGTATCCCCGCAACGGTTGGGGGCTTTCCCCGGTCAAACTGCGCGTCATCTCTGGGACTTCAGCTTTGTTTTGCCCGGAGATGGTGATGTTTGATTGGTAGTGATCGATACATGTGTTTGTTAGATTGTGTTGGATACAGTGCTTTGCTTGCTTGTGTGTGAACTGAAGTAGTTGAGGGAGAAAACGTGTTCTCCCCCCCCTCTATGGGATCTGATTTGCTGAGGCCATGTAGGTGGGCTGTAATTATTCTTTGGAGTTTTTGAAGTCCTTTAGTGAGTTTTTAGGGACTTTATTTTCTACTGATGTCTCCAAAACGTTCTGTTTTACATTAGTTTAAAACGTTGGCTAAACTGGGAGTAGGTTGGAGGTAATCCCCAAAAGTTTGCCAGCAAAATAATCAACTTTCCTCTCAGCCAAACAGCACTTTTTCCATCACATGATTCAACCTCAACATAACTGCTGTGGGTCGTTTTAGAGTTTGCTGCTTGTTCTGATGCATTCTCCATGAAGTTGAGCCATTAGGCTGCAGGTTTAAATCTATTCCACAAGTAGGTTTGTAGTGAACTAGTTTTAATTGGCTAATCTGTCGAAAGGACCCTGGTTATAAACCACAGCTGGTCTTTTATCCACTATCTCCGTGCCTATGATTCATCCATGCACCACCTCTCGTGCAAGGTTTCCATATTATTCATTTATTGTAGCCTTTAAAGGCGTATTTCACCTATTGTCCCGATCAGTCAGGCAGGCAGCAACGCAGTGCCGTCAGACTGTGTGAGATCATGCCAACACATACACACACATTCTCAGTGCATGCGTGTGAGCTCAGTGTTTGGTGGAGGCAGGTCAAGGACGGTCCAGATTAAACAGTTATCTTTCACCGCGTTTCACCACCACTGTAATCCTGAACACAGACACTGATTCAGAATAGAGTCGTGCTGTCTGTCAGTGTGACTGAATGAAAGACACTATTGATCAGGGATCAGCTGATCCGATCCACAGGAGGACGTGCTGCAAAATGATGTTGACTTCTGACTGCAGTGTTTCTTTGTTCTGTAAATGACGACAAAGCGTCCACTCTAAAGCAGTCCTAGACCTAGATGAATGATGACATTGTACTAGTCACTGGTAGTAAATCCAGTTAGCATTGTCACACTGGATGAAGATCCATGAGTTTAAGGGCGTCAGTGCTGGTTTTCTGACTGAGAAGCTTGGTAAATGGACCTCTGTGAGAAAGAGCGTGTATGTGGCCTGTCAGCTGTCAAAGTCTTCCTGATTGAAGGTCATTTAAAAACCAGGGTTTACCTTCATGTACTCTTCCTCTTTGCAAGGAAATGCTTTTGTGACAATTCACTCATTCATAATTTGACAAAACATGTCCCTATGTGTCCTGCTCAGAGTGTAACTGGGTGGTCTTTAAAGGTTAGTTTCTTGCTTCCCGTGCAACCTGAGTGAAGGTTGTCTCTTGATATTGATTGTCCTTTGAGGGCACGGAGTCTTTTTGGCTGGCTTCACCTGTTACTCTGTACATTCAAGTCAGGAAAAACAAGTCTGTGTCAATTAAACTACAAAACAAAATGCATTTAATAATAAACTATATAGTTTAATAATAAACTATAGTAGATGTAGAGTCATATATGTAAAAATAAAATAAAATAAAAAAAGCTTCCCTCATAACAGGAAAAGTTATTATTTACTAGTTCTGCACTATGGACTCTGACATAAGTTTCTCTGGTAAGATCTGACTGATAGGATCTGACTGTGAAACTGCACGCTCATTGGCTAACGACTTCTCAATCACAAGTCATTAGCCAGTGAGAATATCCTGGAAAATCCTCCTTTCAGAAATTTAGGATTACCCAACTTTACAAAATGAATTTATGGCCCCTGGTGGCCATTAAAAAGAACGCAGGTTTAAGACGCATCCAGGCTGGCTTCAGTTTTCAGACATGGATCCATCTTTTATATTACCTATATATTATTTATAGGGATTGACTCACTTGGTGCCAACTTCAAGTGGCCATTAGAGGAACTGCAGTTTTTGTTTCTTTTAAGAGGGTAAAAAGTAGTTTTTTACCTTTTCAGTAATCACTTCAGTCCCCATCTGAAAATATTGGTTATACAGTTCAGAAAAGTAAATAAAATAATCCAGTTCTGCTAAGCTTTGCTGCCTTTGTGTACCAAATTTTGTGCTGCTGTGATTTGTCTCTGCAGCCTTTTTAAACAAGGTTAACATATAGTCTTAATGGTGGATTTGCCAGGTTTTGAAACACTTCTGCTGGGAAACAAAGAAGCACTTCAGTTTGCCATGGCAACCGCACCCAAACAAAACCTTTTTCATAGTTTTAGTAAAAAAATAAATAAATAAAAGTCCACATATTGTACCCCAAGAATATCCCTCACCACTTCAATTAAATAAAGATGCCTTTGCGTCTTCTTTAGGTCAGTTAGTCATCCTTTAAGGCCATGCAATTTGATTTTTATGAATGCCAGAGTGGAGAAATGAGATGCAGTGTCCTGTGCTGATGCTCTGTAAAAGCTTCACTTTCAGGTCATTAGGTCATCGGCATTCAATTAAACACTTTGAATTAGCTGCTTAGGGGCCTCCTGTTGCTTTAGCAATCGCAAAGACACACACACACATACACACACGTATAATAGGTGTATGAACAAGCAGAGTTTAAGAAAACAGTTTTGATTTTATCGCCCCATAAAGCTCAGCTGGGGCCTGAGATGGAGAGAAAGAAGAGGGGATCTCAGCTTGTTGCTGGAGTGTGTTCTGTGTAAGATTTCTCTCACACACACCACAACCCATGCTAAGGGCAGGAGTATGATTACAGGCCTATTTACATTACAGCATAGAGCAACGGAGAAGGGGGGGACTGGCAAAAAGGGAGGGAGAGGAAGAAGATAGTTTCCAGATGTGAGGTGGAATTCAGAGCAATGTGATTTCCCCTCCTCTTCCTCTATACAGGGAGAAATATCTGTGTGCGTGTGTTGTATTGGAGAGAATAGGAGACATAGAAACCACAAAACAGAGGGGAAGGAGAATGTGTTGTGCTGTGAGTGAGAGGAACTGGAGGCAGCAGAGAGAAAAGAAGTGGTGGAGATGAGGAAGGGGATGGAAAGAATAAAGAGGAGAAGCAGGGCCTCCGGGTTGACCGCAAGTCCAGAGATCTAACTGGGGGAATTTCAACCGAGTGGAGGCTTTTCAAGCATCACGGTAAGAGGGACAAGAACTGCATGAAAAAGCATCAGTCGCTTCAGTGAGGGCACAGGAACTGTACCGAGGGTGGCTCCTGTTACAGATGGCTCCAGCAAAATGAATGGAGGTGTCCATCAAGAGAAATGTATGGCTCAGCTTACTTAGTTCACATCATCCAGCGGGCCCAAACTAGCATAGAGAGGTGTCATTTCTAAATATATGAAGCAGATAAAAGCAGAAAATCCTCACATTTTGGATTCTGTAATTGACAAATATTTGGCTTTTTTTTTTTTTATTATTATTAATTTATTTATTTTTTGGTTAATTTATTGGCCTGAGTCATTATTTGGTTAAATTAAATTCCATTAAATTCTAAATCTGAAATAGATGACTTTAGATTTTAATTTACTTTGTTTAAAGACACATTGAAACAACAGTTTGCTCACTTCTGTCAGTATATTTCATCCTTGATGGTTTCAGGTAAATATTTTAGTTCCCATGTCCAATATCCTTTAGTTATTTTTTTTACTTTATGAAACCTGCGTTCTCTCTGTCACCCTCTGTTTCACTCTGTCTCTCCCAGTGGGTTCGGGGTGGTTTCAGGAAATACCAACATCCACTTTTTTTTTTTTTTTCCCTCTTTGAAGGGAAACTGACCGACATTCCTCGTGCCTCTATAAACAGAAAGTTGTCCCATTAATACATGCATTTTCACATACGAACGTGCACAGCCATACATACGCCACGCTACTGGATGAGCTGTTTATATCCACTGAGAAATTCATATACACAGGGACTCTGGAAACCTGTGGTTTACAAATTCCTCCTCCTCATATACTCAAATATTCATAAATCTCCTTCAGCAGGAGTGTATTTTCCTTCATAAAAGACTTAGAGAGTTGAGTTAATTTTAACAAGTAAAAAGAAACGCACCTTGATTGGCTGTGTGGTTACTGATACCTGAAAAGAGACAGACTCCACCTGCAGAGTCAAAGCTGCTTTAATTGATAGTTTCATAGTAACAATGAATCAGTATATCAAATAACTGCATGTTAAGTGAAATCTACTGTCTGTGGCAAATCTGCACATAATTACACAGGACAACAAAAAAAAAAGTTGTGTGATCATCACAAATGACACTTTTCTAAATCAGTTTTTCGCGCCGATTTCAGATCTGTTTTCAGTTTTTTCCAGTCACATCAATTTTTCGAGTTATGAGCAATTTACAGTGTACTTGCATGTGGTAAGTACACTGTAACATAAGCACCCGTCGAGTAAATGTTTCAATATCATCAGTGCGAGGTCAAATGGGCACACATCGTGGCACAGATATGCTGAACGGTGTCATTCCGCTACAACTGTTTCTTCAAAAACACTTAGAGTATGATTTTTCCTGGGCTAATTATACCAAATATCATGCAATATATAATTACCTTCATCACAAAAAAGTAGATGTGCCACAGAAAAACCAAACACAGATTTGAAATCAGCACGAGAAACACTACAAAACCCACATAAATGTATCTCTGATGAAAATGACCTGTTGACCTGTGTTGTGAATTAACTCTAATCAACCTTTTAGTATATTTCAGCTCATTGTTTTGATTTTTGTGGTCTGTTGACTCTGATCCCCTTAATTCACCTTAATTCAGTTTAATTTTGTTTACAGCATATTAACCCAGCTTTTAACTTCCCACTGCAGGCAACTGTTCTCAGCAAAAAAATAAATAAAGTAAACCTATAAACCCACTGTATGCTACCTGTCTAGCACCAGACTCTAAACAAAAAGTTAGCAGCTTCATACATCACAAAGCACTTAGCCTGTACACATTATGGCTTTCAGGACTTAGTGGGAAACAAAACAGAGCTAAAGGAAGAGTGAATATTGGAGTTGGAAACATCAAGTGGCCAGACACACATCTCCACATGTATGCTAATGTTGTTCTGTGTCTGTCAGTTTGCAGCTACAACTGATCTGATTACATGCATGATGCAGGCACTGTAAAGGTTAAAATGTCTAACTGTTCCGTGTTAACCTGGATAACTAGTTGTTTTTAGGGGTGCATTTATCCTATCAACTTATCAGTCTGAAAATCTGTTAGAAAATGGTGGAAATTCCTACTGCAGACTCTTAGAATACCTGTTGAGGTCTTTAAATTGCATGTTTTGTCCAACCTGTCCAAATGCCAAAGGCTAAATTCAATACCAAATGAGAGGAAAATAGCCTCGCTGCTGATTTTAATTTGCAATAATAGACAAATGGTTTCAAAAATCAAATGATAACTTTCTAAGAGGTTTAAACTGAAGATGATACTTGGTACATGATTTTAAGTTTGTTTTTGAAAAATCAAAGAGCTGCTGAGGTGACTTTACTTCCTCTTTAGCAAGCTTTACTCCTGATTTTGTGAGGCTTGGTGTGAAGACCCATCCGTTCCACTTTTGGTGAATGAAAGTTGTAGCCTGTCAACATTTCTTTTAAATTTTAGAAAATCCAATTTGGCAGAAAGACGCATTATATGGTAACTCAGCATGATCCAAGGAATCCAACGGTAAATGGCATCTCTAAATATGACCTTTTGGTGGTGTGAGACTCAAGGTGCAAATTTAGTGAAAAGCGTCAGGAGGCAATCGCACCAATCAGCGTGCAATTTTCAAAACCTTTATTATATGGTTTCAGGGGCTGCCGCAGACTAGGAATGGCATGAAAAAGAGAAGATGAACAGGAAAATGCAGAAACATGATGAGTTCCTACACAGCTTAATTGTCCCCTAATTACTACAGTGCTACAGTGCTGTCTGTGCAGTGTTTGGTGTATTTCCTAATCAAAATTGTGCATCACTCCCTTCTCTGCTGCCTGGCAGCCAAGCACCAACTTAACTTGTCTAATTGGTTTGACCCAGTTTTTTTGTGAGAGGAAGCAGACTATACATTTCTTTGAGTTTGGAGCTCTTTGTTTGCAGAACAGTATTTCACTGCTGAAGCATCTGAGGGCACTTTAAAGTCCTTGGAAGACTTTATTAGAATTTCTTTAGCAAAATAAGGAAATGACAGAATGATTTGTTTTTGTACAGATTATGTTTTTATAACAAATGTGTCAGTGAGTTACACAGCTCAAAGAAAACTACAACAGAGATGAACAAATGCGCAGACTAGATCTATGTTACATCTTTAGTCATTTGCCTGAGTGTCTGAAAACCCTGCAGCAGCAAGGAACAAGAGATTCAGGAGAGTCAGGATGGGAAATCCCAAGAGCCTGGCTGCTGGTATTAATCTCAAGCAAAGCCAATTCAGCACTGAATGTATTGGTGGAAACACTGATTAACCCATAGATTAAATTGGTGGAAATCCTCCGTCTACACTACTTCAGCCTGAGAGGGTCCTTCCTGGTGGTTTATTGGCAGTGTCGTGTGGTAGACTCTATGCTGAGTGTGTGCGCATGAGTGAAGAAATTTCTCAATCCCAGCATGCCAAAACTGATCTTAGTGACTGTGTGTTTGTGTATTATTGTGTTGAAATGGAGCTGCTGAGCTCTGGAACTGATACAGCCTGCCTCTGTCTTTGTTTACACTGACACACACACACACACACAAGCACTCTAGTGACTTTTAAAGCTTCAACATGTCTGAAATGAAAACAGAATCACAGACAACTTTCAGCCTGGGCATGTTGGGATTGATAAATTCATTCCACTAATGGCATTATTGTGTCAACGCTTTGGTGATTCATTATTTGTGTTACTTTCAATGGGGTAATCTACATGTTAGTTCCTCAGAACTAAGATGATACTGTCTGTACTGTGTGACAAAAGCAAACATTTATACTTGCACTCTTTTTTTACTCATTTTAACTCTTAAAACATGTAAAGACGTGCCCTGTCATAGATAATATGAACTCTCTAGTTATTTTGATCTACAATGATCTTTTAATAATCATTTAAATAAAGTGGCTACTTAGCTAAAATCAACTCATTGTAGCAGCAGGGAATCTCAAGATCAACCCCTAGTCACTTCACAGCCACTGACACACAGTGTAAGCGTTCTGAGCTGTAGTGGCTGTTGGTAGTTAAGCTTCCTACTTATAGTGATTAGCTGCGACAGGCTGTTGCGCGACCGCTAGGCCTCCTACTGAGACGGAGAGAACATGGGGCTCTGTGCTTTTGCATTTGAAGGATGCTGAAATGCAGCAGCTTAAACAAGCCACTCATTTTTAAAGATTGATACACAGTAAGATTTTCACTTTAATCCGAGGTGATGGCAAGCAATTAGCATAGCTTAGGATAAAAACTAGAAACAAATAACCTAGCTTGCTCTATCCAAAAAATAAACATACCAGCACCACTAATACTGAATAAATTAAACATTACATCTAGTTGTTTTAATTCATTAAAAAAAAAAAGATATAACTACTTCTTGACTAGGCTTCTTGTATTATTGGTCACTATTAGGCTGCGAGAAAGTCAATGCATTAGGAAAATAGTCAAGGATGTAAAGTCACAACACTATTAGTTTCCCTCTGTGTGCAAATGATCATATACTGTATATAAAAGATGGGTGTTCACAGTCCCATTTTGAAGCCTTGATTTTAGCATTTTATCTGTCGCCATATTGTTTTGGGGGTTTTTTTTGTTTTGTTTTGTCTTTTTGGAGTCACAAGTAAAGTGTCATGAACTAATGCTAGCAAGCATGGTTAGCAATGCCTGCTTATTTGTGGTAAGATACATACAAATAAAATCCAGAATTATATTTTCACTCACCAAAACTGAAGGAAGGACTTATTGGACGGTCTTTTAGTATAATTAACTGTACTTCAAGTCATGTTATTTGTTAGAAAGATGTTCCAAAGGCACCAAACATGGTTGAAAAGTTCTGCTGAGTAACATAGATTAGCAGAGGTGAAGTCTAGCAGACAGATAGCAGCTACAGCCACTGTCAAAGTGGCTACACCCCTAATAATTCATAACATTAAGCCTTGATACAATCATAGACAGTATAAAACATGGATGCAGCTATGGTGATGTCACCCATAGGTTTGTGAAATCCTGTTCTGAAGCCTCAAGATGAGCATTTTCGCTGTTGCCATCTTGGTGTTTTGAAACCAGATGTGATGAGAGACTAGGTTTCAGGATGCTGATTGGCTAACGACTTGTCAATCACACATCTTTAGCCAATGAACATACCCTGGATAATCCACCTCTGTGAAACAACAGAATGACCAAAATTTATAAGATGGACTTTATTCAGTATGACCCAAAGTTGACTGACTGAGGCTTTAAGCTCATCAGGAAAGTGCCAAAATCTTTTTGCAACCACAGCTATCACCTCCTGTTGGCTATTAAAAATAATGCAGGTTTAAGGCACTTCTGTGTTGGCTTCACTTTTCTGACCTGGAAGCTACAGACATATTTTATACTGTTTTATGTATATAATTGGCAATAAGGGCCCAAGCCATTAAATGGTAAAGTTGGGTATTTTAACAAGGGAGTCAGTGTGGAGTGTGTCAATCAGGTGGCCATTCAAGACGCCACAGTTTTTAATCACTTCCTCTTTGGCTTCACTTTTTCAGCCCTGGAGGTTGCTGGTTGGAATTCACTAATAAGGTTCAGTGGTGAAGGCAGGTGGACTTTCTTACCTTTTGAAAAGAGCTAGCTGAAAAGAGCTGTCTGTCCAGTATGAAGCTGGCATTTCATACTGGACAGACAGAATGGCATTCATATTCTCACATAAGATATTTCTTTAGGTTTGTCTTATCGAGTTACATCAGTATAACAACCGATAGAGAGATTTGTAATCTTCATTTGTCTTTGGGGTTAACTGTGAAGATTATACATTTTATTACATATTTCACTGCAAATAACAGGACACTTTTTACTTTTTTGGTTACTGTCTTTTGCTGAGATATGTCTGAGGTTATATTGGTAAAAGTAAAGATTAAAAAACCCAAAAAACACTTGGCACTCATTGGTTTACATCACATCTAAACAGTAGAAAGACAGTGATGGATAAGGTTATGGGGGGAGTATCTTGTTCACACATGCCTCCTCCCTCCCTCTCTCCTCCCTCTTTATCTTTCCTCCCTCCCTGCCTCGACAGCATTACCAGTCGTGGTGACTGGGAGGAGAGGAGCGAAGCATGCAGCAGCCAGTCAGTCATTTATAGTTCATTGTTTTCATCACTGTATTGTTCCACTCTGAGAATTTGTACTTCTTTTGTGGGACGTGGTTATTCGGGAAAAGACATTTTCCTCTCTCAGGCGAATTGTTCGTTTTTAAAAGGAGATTCAGTTTTTCTAACTATATTTTTGTGCTTCTCGTATGATATTCTGATCGTCCCACTTTGGCTGCTGTTGAATGTGAGTCCTGGAGTGGTTTAGATTGGCTTGTTGTCAGTATGAAATTTGACTTTAGTGGAGCTCAAAAGTAGGAGGAACTTCAGAGATTGGTTTGACTTGGAAGAGAGAGATCTTCTCTTGTGGAGTGGCATCTTTTCTGTTGCAAAGACCAGGGAAGGGGGCAAAAGAAGACGAAAAACTCAAGGTGCTTGGTTTGAGTTTCAAACTCATAGACCAGTGGAAAACATCAGAGCAAAAGAGGGACATCTTCTATTTTTGAAAGGAAAAGAAAAAATCAAGTTTTTGGCTTCATCTCATCGATACACCATGGCTGGGATGTATGGATGCTTTAAGGGTCGCAAGTAAGTCTCAATCATAAAATATTACCTGAAGATTGCAACATCTTGTTCTCACATCACACCTGGGAAAAAAACAGGATTGCTCACCTGCATTGCTTCATCTAACTGCTCATTCATGTCATCAGACCAATCTCTGCAGCCCTGTGTCACAGGATGTGGGTGTTGTTGGCCCTTTTAATGGGATTTGTCATTTTCAGTGCAAAATTCCATCATAATACAGACCACTGACTGCTAATTGTACCACAAGATGTGTTCTTATTGCACTCTACTGATTTTACAACATGCTTTCCATAATACAACTACAGTAATAAATATTTTCTTAGAGTGCACTGACTTTCATTTGCATCTTGAACCCTGTCTTTTAATGCCGTGGTCAAATCAAGCTGTAGTTTCTCTTTTGTTTAGTGACTTGTTTGGGAATTAACAGTCAACTGTATGACTCGCGAGACAGGCTTTAACTGGAAGTGAACAATTAGTCAGTAAATCCCAGAATTGAACTTGCTTTTGTTATCTGTGTTGTGTGCTAGAATCTGATGGATGAGCATAATTTCCTGTAAGTTTTCCTGGCACAGGATCAAGTAATGTTTTTGCTCAGTATGGTTTGATATTCAATAGCTGTGGCTATATTAAGAATATTTCCTCATTTAAATTTGGGTGCATGTTTCTGTTCTTGCTGTTTGAAGTCCATGGTGATTTTAATGCTTTGAATTGGCTAAATATAGGACTCTGGGCTTGGCAGTGTGATTGGACCACAGAGGCTTAGCATAATGAGTGCCTTTAGCTTTTTGACTACAGTAAAGTATCTTTTTTTGTAGCAGAGCTGTGTAGATGTGGTGTTGGTCACACCGATACCCCCTTCAACATTCTTTGTCTTTGTCCTTCTAGTCTCATGACAGTTTAACAGTGAAAGCTTTTATGGCCCTCTGAGCGGAGTTAACTTGGATAAACATTTTGTTTGTGTGTGTATGTGTGAGACACACAGAAAGAAAATGAACTAGAAGTGGAAATGAGCTGGAGGACAGCCACACACATACAGTACTGTGCAAAAGTCTTTTATTGAAATTATTTATTGAAACATGCAAACATATATAGAAAAACAGTATATAAGGCAAAAATGGAGTTTGTACAATTCTAACAAGCTTGAAAGTCAATATTTGGTATGACCGCCTTTATTCTCCCACATAGCCTGAACTCTCTTAGGCAGCTTTCTTATAATTTCTTTAAGTAGTCTTCAGGAATAGTTCTCCAGGTTTCTTGAAGGACATTCAAAGCTCTTCTTTGGATGTTGGCTGCTTTTTGTTCTGTTCTGTCAAGATGATCCCACACTGCTTTAATAATGTTGAGGTCCGGGCTCTGGGGAGGCCAATCCATGACTGATAGTGTTCCGTTGTATGATTTTATTGCACTGATAGTGTGTTTGGGATCATTGTCCTGCTGAAAAATGAAGCTGTTGCCAAATAGACTCTTTCCAGATGGTATTGCATGGTGGATTAAAATCTGACGGTATTTTTCTCTGTTCATAATTCCATCAGTTTTTAACAAGATCTGAACTGGCTGAAATGCAGCCCCAAACCATGACAGAGCCTCCACCGTGTTTTACAGATGGCTGTAGACACTCACTGTTGTACCTCTCTCCTGACCTCTTCTGTACATATAGACGACGATTTGAACCAAAAATCTCAAATTTGGAGTCATCGCTCCATAAGACCTGTTGCTACTGATTTGCAGTCCAGTTCTTGTATAATTTGGCACACCTCAGCCTTTTCTCCCTGTTTCCCTTCCTTAAGAATGGCTTCTTGACAGCCACCCTTCCACTGAGACCATTTCTGATGAGGCTTCAGTGAACAGTAGATGGATCAACTAAAGGGTCAGATGCATCTCTCAGGTCCTGTGTCAGGTCTTTGCTAGATTTTTCTGTTTCTTATGAACATGACTTTCAGATACTGTTCATCTGCTGTAGATAGTTTTTTAGGTGTGCCACTTCTTCTTTTGTCCTCCACTTGTCCAGTTTCCTCAGATTTTTTTAATAACACATTGCACACCATGGTAAATGGTAAATGAACTGGTACTTATATAGCGCTTTTCTACCCAGCTTGAGTACTTAAAGCACTTTATACTACATGCCACATTCACCCAGTCACATGCACATTCATACAGCACTTTTATCTAACAGCCAATAAGAAAAACTTTGAGTGATCTTCAGAAAGCCTGGAGAACTTTTGCTTAAGACCACTTAAAAAATACAAGGCTCCTTAGAAGAAAAATATAAAGAAATGAGCAGGGGCTCAAGATTTTACACAGTACTATGTTCAATTAAAAAAAAACAACACAATTTTGTTGAGGCATACAGAAATCAAAGACTGTCTTCATTCACTTCTTATTATAAATTAGCAACCTGCACAAAATTAAGGCTGAGGCTGCATTTAAATTGTCATGACATTGTAATTTCGATCATGATAAGCTGAGTATGTGAAGCATTTGGTATTTAAGTGGTTTAATGTTGGAAGAGCATTATAGTTAGAACACTATTACTTGCCCCGTGTATTTTTAAATATTTTAAAACGTTTTTTTATTTTTATAAAAAATGACAAGCTAAAAACCAAAACCTGACTTCCATGGGCTCTGATATTTTACCTGTTCTTTTTTTGTCACTAACATTCGCTTACAAATGCTAAGCTGGTATCTTTCATTTAGCCTTTCCAACACCAAAAACATTAACAAACGTGTAAGAAAGTTATTATTTTTCTGGTGAACTATGCCAAGCTGCCAATGTTGGCATGCCTGGCTGACTAGCTTACTATTTAATTGTACAACTGTAAGGCTAACACTGTGTTATTTCAAAGTTCATGCAGAATATCATTAACTAAAGTGTTTTGAAGGGCTTATGCATACATAGTGTTGTTTTGCTGTGTGGATTTTGCCTTTTTTAATTTTTAATTTTTTTTTTTTTGACTCAAACTTGCACTCAAATGAGCACAGTCCTTCTATACAGGATAGCTTTATGTTTGCCAAAAATTGGCACGGTTTCTTATCAAAAAAGTTAGAAATGGAACAAACTGTTTGGAAAATGTGAATAATGAAGCACAAATTTAACACTGCATTTTAAACTCAAGCAGCTCAGACTGGTTTTAAACTGGTAGACTGGTAACACCCAGAGTGACTGCTAGCTTAACAGCTGATAAAATCTTGAGCTAGTTGTTGTTTTGCCTGATAAATTTGGTGGTTGCTAGCTTAAATTTAAAATCTTGCTTTTGTCTACTTTCTGTTAATTCAGATACTGTTTAACGTTTTTAAAGTGGTAAATATATCTCAGTGATTACTGTAAATTATGACAAGAGTAAGTGAAGCAAAGCTAATGCTTAATTAGCCCCAACCCAAATAGTTTGGCTTTTTTTTTCACACTCACTATTAACATTTAATGTAGTTTTTGCAATTCAGTTGAACAGAACTTCACAATATAAGTGTCAAAGCTGAGAATAAGTGTGTATTCTCACTTTCCCACCAGGCCCCACTGAGTTTTTCTGGTCCAAGAGTGATTATGTAACCACAGTAGGTTGAGTTTGTACAGAAGAAATGGCGATGCAGCTGTAAGTGAATGTAGACTGTGCAGAGTGATTGATGAAAGTGTTTGGTCAGTTGCTGTCTTGAGTCCATGTAAGGCTTGTTGCTAAGAGCACCGACAGAGGGGGAAAGAAGACGAAGGAGAGAATGTGGCAAAGAAAAGAGAGCTGGAAGATGAGAGGAACCCCAAAACCCAAAAGAATGGTTTCTCAATCTTAACCAAACCTCAGGGTGAAAAACATTTTGTAGCTATTCATTCAAAAATGCAGTTTAAAAGGTCATTTTAAATCTAAAACTCTCAAACTCTGAACTAAATAAAATCAGTGTCCCTTCATTTTATGAATTGATTTTTAATCTGGTGTACCAATAACTCCCAGAGTTATGAAGGGACATGGGCACAATCGCAGTTCCATCTAGCAGATCCAGTGTTTTCCAGGGAATTATATTATAGTTGTGGCAGTAGCGAAGCAGGGGTGAGAATGTATGTTCTGTGGCAATAAATAACTGAGCAGCATTCAGCTGCTTTTCCAGCAACTAGTTAATGGACTTCAACGTCTTGGACTGCAGTTACTGACAGTAGTCCTTTTTCTAGTCTGCAGCCACAGTGAGTTACAACAAGACACCAACAGTTCTGCAGCTGCTGCAGGTTCCAGATAGAGTGGCAATCCAGCTTGAAATGGATCCCAGAAGCAGAATAAGGTTTACTGTGGTCAGCTGCAGTCCAAGACGTTGAAGCCCCTCATGGGACGAGAGACTTGAGACAGATTTAAGACATCAAGGACTGCCACAACAGCAACCTGACCAGTCTGCCTATAGGGAAACACTGAATGTTAAGGACTGAAGCTAGCTGGTTAGGAGTGACTGAACTTTCTAAATAAGCACGGAAAGATGGAAAAATACAAATAAATCATGGAGTATACCTGGGTGACCTACCCAAGCAAAACCCTTATGTGGGATGAACTGAGATTTATTTGACACTAAACTCACCAAGACACAAATGTACATCTACCCAACCATCATATGGAGAGGTTTCAACAGCTAAGCAGAACTGGCACAAAAAACAATGCACAAACAAATTCTTATGCATGAGTGATTTTTTTTTTTTTTTTTTTTTTTTTTTTTTTTTTTTTTTTTTTTTTTTTTTTTTTTTCTTTTTTTTTTTTT
>VUQI01024015.1:15075-28098 GCA_015106735.1 Paratilapia polleni
CCAATAAAATTAAAAAAAAAAAAAAAAAAAAAAAAGAACTACACCATACACCATAGTGTTACTGGTAAAAAGCTTAAAATTCAAGCCACATCTTACACTACTAATTAATATTTCACTTGCCATCCAAGATGCACAATTAAGACCCTCCAATTCACCATTAACAAATGCAAAAGCTGCCTCTATTGTATTTTCACATGGCTGAAACTTGAGATGAATCTAAAGTAATTTGAAGGTCAACTTTCACTGAGGAGACGTTGCCGGCATTATCATTGTGACATAAAGAAAGAATAAGCTTATGACCACTGCTTCCAACAACCATAGGAGCTCACACACAGAGCAGCAATGAATCAAATGCCCTCTCAACTCCAGCGACCAGGCGCAATCTATTTCTCATTCTCTTCTCATTGTTGACACACTGTCATTGCTGGGTCTCGCTGCCTAGCAACAAAATCCGGGCAGGCGTTTTTCCAATCTTCTGTTAGGGAGAGGCTCCGCCCCTCACCGTCCCTGGAGGAATGATTGAAAGGTCACTTCACTCCTCGCCTCGTCTCAGAGCAAAGATTGTCTTTTCTGAAAACTATGAAGAGGGTGTGTGTGTGTGTGTGTGCGTGTGTGAGACGGGGGGAGGACACTTGAGTGTTGGTGCAAAACACTCAGTGATGAGTGGGCAGAGCAGCAGCTCCACAGACTCGGTGATCGAAGTGGTAAAGGGGGAGGTTTTGCTACCAGATCAATAATGCCACACTTACCTCATCACAAGCTGAATGTTACCCCATCGGATTGCTCCATTGTTATTTTTCAATAGGTCAAAGGCCCTGTGGAGTGCTATCAAAGGAAAAGTGTTTTATTTTATATTTTTTTTACAAGCTGGGTCATTGTATTGTATTTTTGGCCATCTTGTATATCCATTAGGGAACATTTTACTCACCCTATCCTGGAACAAGCTTCTGAAGAGCTTCACAGTGGAACCCACTTAAGAGACCAGAAAGGTAATTGTGGGCAAATATAGGTTAGCTTTTGCTTTAGGTTCAAATATTTTAGACTTTTGGACTGTGAATTTTCATCAGCCCAAAAGATTGCATTTTATTAAACAGAGCTGGAAAAACACAGCCAGTACAGCCTTCTGTTGTGATCGTGAGTGGAATGGCTTTTCAGAATTGTGATTGTTCATTTCAGTGTCTCAAATACTGGCCTTCTGTCAGATCCTGATGGCGCTGCTCAATTTTACTTTCATCTCAATGCACTGGAACATTTGTTTCCATCATCCTCATCAACCCGCTCTCTCTTTCGCTGGTTCTCCTTAACCAGAGAGAGAGCGAGAAAGCCCAGAGACTGTAGAAGGTCAATGACATTCAGTGACTTCAAGTGACAATGGGGAAAAAATAACCGCTGGTGATGCAAAACAGGCGGGTCCCGAGGTAAACTTTTCTCAACTTCAAGGTGAACGACTGAAGCGACTACTAGTGTGAGGGAAGGATACGGCTGGTTGACATACGACACGGTGATAAATACATTAGAGGGTTACCTAGGCAACAGGAGCCCGAGATGTCCACTAGTAACCAAGCGTCAGCTACGAAGTGATATGTGATGAGTGAATGGTTTCCTGTGTGGACGCCCCTTTATTGCTGATTGGCTGTGGAGGCTCAGCTGTATGAATATAATGCCAGAGGTGGTGGAGCGATTGAGGGTCAGCACCTGGCCTGTAGCTTCAATTGCTTTTTGAAGTTTTGTTTGTTAATTATTAGTTGAGCTGGGAATTACCAACAGTCCTGTTTTCCATTTTGGTTTCATAAATGCGACAGCCCTCTGCGTGGTTGGTTCAATGCTTGCTCTTTCTTTTGTTTTTTTGTCAGTACTTGCATGTCCCTTTCTTGTGTTTGGTCTATGTAAGTAATTACTTTTTTATTATAAAAAAAAATTCCTTGAACTTAAGCAACATTGTGGCATTTCCTATCTTGTGTTCCTTTGAGCCATGGATTTAGGGGCCATATTTGGGTTCTAGAGGTATGATTCTCACATGGGGTGCTAGAGGTCCCAGGTCTGAATCCCACATGAGCCCCCAAATATGTTACAGTCCCTAAATCTATGGCTCAAAGGAACCCGTGGCCATCGGATTCAGGCTTGTCCCTTTAAACTTATATTAATAACCTAGATGAATGAAACAGGACTGAAAAACAGAAGCAGAGAGACAGCAGGCTGGTTAGGATGAATTAGAGGATAAAAATGTACAAGACATCCTCTGGAGTTGGTGTCTTCATTCACTACCTGGGGCAATACTGGATAACGAGAGATAACAGCCCTCCTAAAGACCTATAAAGGTTGTATGAGGAGGGTGGAGGGGTGTCAGTAGTGTAGATCAAAAGGTTTACAGCTAGGAGAAACCAGTTTGTGTCACGTTTAGGAACTTTGTATTTTGCACTTTGTTTTCACTAGCTGTTTAGGTACAAAATGTAATGATTTGGGTTCAAATACGACCTTTCACAGCACTGACACTACACATTGAAAAAACAATGCTTACAGAATGTGTTTAAATATGACGCTAAGCATCCATATGTGACAAGTTGGGAGTGACAGGCCTGTCTCACGCTTGCCAAAACCCGGTGCTTCATGGTACGGATGCCAAAGGACACCTTGTGCGTGTCTTTGAGACGCTGGCGGCTTTGAAAGAGTTTGACACCTTGAGATATGAGAACAGGCTGGTACAGAGAGCAAAGGCACATTGCTCCCTGCTCAGATTATCAATGCACTCAAAGCTTAATGAGTTTGTCCTTGTTTTCCAGTGACATTTCAGCCAGGTGCTTGATGCTTCCTAAAAATAACACATAATGGACAAATAGTTAATTCTTAGTGTGTTCGAGTTTCCAGATGTAGAGTTTAAAATGATACCTCTGTCTTTGTGGTACTCAGCTATCAGATCGTCAGGAGTATGTGTGCGTGAGTATACATTGATTCTCAATTTAAAGCAATGGCTGAACAATTTGAAGTAATGCCTGTCAGTTGCCTGCAATCAAGCAATTAGTGAGCCAGTCGTATAGAATTTGATCATCTAGAATCAACAAGCTATAGTGTGAAGCCAACAAACCCTTTCCAGCCTGACAAATACAACGTAAAAAAACCCCCACAAAAATACATCGTTCAAGACTGGATAAATGTATTAGGAAATCATAGATGACAAGGAAGCAAACGTTTGTGTAATATTCTATCAGCTGCAAAGTCATTGAGAGGTGAAATGAATAACATGTTCTGCTAGGAAACCTCAGGTTTTGGCAGTTATGTGGATAGCAGTCCTTCCCCAGCAAGACGAAGCACCCCGCCACGTCACAAGAACTGCTCAGGAATGGTTTGAGGATCTCAACAAAGAGCCCAAAGCTTTTACGCAGCCCCAAGAAGAACAGGAACAAGCCAGATCCACAGACACTCCACGATGCAACCCACAAAACCCACAAGGGTCAATCTATCCAGTGGCAGAGGACAGCCCCAGAGGTTTTGGTGGCACAAGGGGGACCTACACAATATTAACCCAGCTTTTAGGTGGTTTTTCAATTATTGAGTTATACATAATAATGTGGTACAAAATATGTTTACAACCTGTCTGATTAACTGACAGCACTCACCGCTGTGAAAAGAAAAAAAACAAAAAATTTCAATTAAAAACTCTGTTGAACAGGGATTTATGTCAAGACCCCAGTTACATATTTTTAGAACAAGACTGGAATTATATTTTTTTATTAGAAAAATGAATGAAAGTTATGAGGCGGAAATTAAAACAAACTGACGTGCGTCTTTCACTCTGTTGAATCTGACCGACCCCATTAACTGCAATGTGTTGCTTTTTTTTTGTGTTTTCTTGGAGAGGTGCTGAGGTGAATGTAGCTGAGGGCTGTGATGAAAAGAAAATGGAAATGGATGCATGGAGGGGAACTGAGGTGGAGAGCTATAAGTTTATTGAGCTGAATGAATTTAGTCACGTCACATCTCAGTGAGGAGATGTGATGTGACTAAGTTTCAGACTAAATGGTCTCTCATTCACTGCAAATTGGTAATCTATGAATCTCTCCTTGAACTGTAAGCATGCAGGGTAGCGTAAAGAAGCTTCACTCCAGACATTTTTGAGCAAGATCGTTTCATCAGACTGATCAATGTCGACCAAAGCCTTTGAATTTGCTTACTGGAAGAAAATGGGTTGTAGTTAGTGTCTTTATATGAGAATATGTTCATGGCTATGCAAAAACACTATAAAAGTGAAACATTAAGAAACATTAACCATTTGCCCCTCTTCCAGTTTTCTTACTTGGACTTCTCTTGCATCTTAATGAATTAAGACTTGATCAGACATACTCGATATTTGACTTAGACTTGTCCCAAATAACTTAAAACTTGGGCAGACAGACCTAAGACTTGACTTAGACTTCTAGAATAACAAGAGACTTGACATAAGGGGGCACTCAGGAAGAGGTCAGCAGTAATGCAGCACCCAGAGACCACAGAATTCAAATGAAACTTCATGATTTAAAGCAATAACCATGGCAACATAAACTGGGTGGGTACCATGTTAAATTAGTCTTAACTTTAAGGCAAGCAGCTGGAGGAACTGCCAGTGAAAGCAAGGATACTGATTAACGGCACTGTGATGACATGTAACAGGGTGGGAAATGAATGCATATGTGAAAACACCAATGATGTGGTCATATTTTTTGTTAAAATTTTACCTACATGGTAATTACGTGTACTCCAGCTCTTGGTGGTGATTTATGATAAGTTCAATAAGAGGGTTACATAACCAGAGCCTGGAATGTCTACTAGCAACCGTAGACTGTGTATAGAAGATGGATATGTAGTCATGTGACAAAGAAAGCTTTCACAGCACTCTATTGCAGTCCTGAGAAAAACTAAATACACCCAGTGATTTAGTGAACCACCTTTAGCAGCAATAACTTGAAGCAGTTGTTTTCTGTATGACTTTATCGGTCTCTCACATCATTGTGGAGGAATTTTGGCCCACTCTTGTTTGTGTTGCTTTAGTTCATTGAAGTTCATGGGCATTCCTTTATGTACAGCTCTCTTAAGGTCCCGCCACAGCATTTAAATCAGGCTGAGGTCTGGACTTTGACTGGATCATTGCAACACCTTGATCTTTTCTTTTTCAGCCATTGTGTTGTAGATTTGCTGGTGTGCTTCGGATCATTGTCCTGTTGCATGACCCAGTTTTGGCCAAACTTCAGCTGTTGGACGGATGGCCTCACATTTGACTCCTCTGTATACTTTTGTATACAGAGGAGTTCATGGTTGACTCAATGACTGCAAGGTGCCCAGGTCCTGTGGCTGCAAAACAAGCCCAAATCATCACTCCTCCTCCACCACGCTTGACAGTTGGTATGCAGTGTTCATGCTGATATGCTGTTTGGGCTTCACTGAACTTGGCACTGTGCATTATGGCCAAACATCTCCACTTTAGTCTCATCTGTCCAAAGGACATTGTTCCAGAAGTCTTGTGGTTTGTTCAGATGCAACTTTGCAAACCTAATCCATGCTGCCATGTTCTTTTTAGAGAGAACAGGCTTTCTCCTGGAAACCCTTCCAAACGAGCCTGACTCTGAGATGTAGCTGTTGGGTTTTTTGCAGTTTCTTTGAGCATTGCACGGTCTGATCGTGAGGTGAATTTGCTGGGACGGTCACTCCTGAGAAGATTGTGGCATTGTGTCAACACATGCCTGAATTCCCCAGACCAACAAACTACCAAAACTTATGCTTTTGTAGAAGTCCCACACTAGCTGATGATCAGTTAATTAAGTGCATTTGATTAGAAGAACCTGGCTACTTACCCTCTTAAATTCCTATGGAAGCAGTAAGGGTGTATTCAGTTTTCACAGGACTCTATGTAGTCCTTTCTTTTTCACATGACTACAGACATCTTGACCTCACATCTGTGTGTTGACTAGATCTGTCTTACTGCATGCTAATACAGTACTGACTTATCAATATAAGGTAGGCCCAGTCTAAAGTATACCCAACTTTATTATCTCTTTTGACACTAATGGGGAACATAATTTTCAAAATGAACATTATTCTGTATTCAGTGACATGTAAAAGTAGTGATTGAGACCATGAACCCATCAGGAAAATGTTTTCTGAGGTCATAAATCTGTGGCGTTGTTTTCCCATAGACTTCCATGCAATCAAACCTCCTGTTGTAACCACAGGAGTCGCCCACTGCTGGCCATAAGACAGAATACAGATTTAAGGCACTTCTACACTGGCTTACTAAAACTATGACCATCTTTATATTCATACAGATTATGAGCTGGAGACCAACTATTGTGATATTAGATGAGCAAAAAGCTTTATATGTTGAAAGGGTTTTAGACTTGCTTGGACTTAACATGGACACAGACTTGTTTCACATTATTTTAGACTTGAGACTTAACACTGTCTCAATATTTGTTATGACATTATTTTCTGGGCTTTTTAAGGCCATTCTTGGATAGTTACAGTAAAGCACAGAGAAAGCGAGTGGGGGAAGACACGCAGCAAAGGGCCTCAGGTCAGAATTGAACCCAAGCTGCTGCATTTAGCCCTGTGGCATATAGTCACCTGCTCAACCACTGAGCTAAACTGGCACCTTGCCATCTCAATATTTTGAAACATTCAGCTTTTGGAAACATCAAGAATTTCCATTTCTTCCTGTATTTGTTTTGGGTTGAACTTGACTTTAAGAACTAAAGAAAGACACTAACGACTTGATTTTGCCTTTAATTACTCAAGATTAACTTGGACTTGTGCTATTAAGTTGTACAAAATTTATTTTGGTTTTGTATATTCATTCATTTTCTCTAATAAAATATTTTAATTAAAAGTTAGATGCCCCATGGTTTAATACTGCCTCGCCACATGACAAGGTTGAACTTCAAAAACTGTGAACATGCAATTGTAGATAAACTTCAAACATGATACAAAGCCAGCATCCATAGTGTTAAAAACTTCCATTCAAGCCACTTTCATCTGTGTTTTCCTTCCATCTAAAAAGCCACTTTGGTGGTCTGATCAATACAGTTTCACATTATTATCAGACCAAGAACAAAACAGACACAGCTATAGGCAACCTTCAAAGCTAAGTCCCCTGGATGCATAATGGAAGAAAACTAACGAGCCTATCTCTCATTAACATTCCCCCACAGTCACCTTCAACAATGCATTTGCCTTTCTGCGAGTGGCAGCACTCAGTGGGGAGATGGATTTCTCTGTTCTCGTGTTGGAATATTTTAATGTGTCATCAAAGTGGCAGCTCATTCCTGGCACAGCGAAACACTAAGCCCGAGCCAAACACTGGAACAAGAAGTCTGTCTGAGGGATAATATTAGCATACTGCCTCTGTGGTTTGATACAAGAACGAATTCAGACAAGACTTTATTGACTCTGAGGCAGCCTGAATGGCACAGTGATTGTAGACCTTTGTGCCACTGGCATGAAATAGAGATTGCAGCACGGGCTGTGGAGGCATGTAGTGTCTATATGAGTGTGTGTGTGTGCGCACGTGTTTGAGGGGAGCTTCTTTTCTCTGATTCAAGCAAAGCACTGTGAAAGGTCTCTTACAATTTTGTTTAAATCTACTTTGGCTTATCAGGCCTGTATTCCACAAAGCAAGCAAAACAACAACTTCTTTCTCACATTTCAACCTCTGCGTGAAAACTGAAAACTAGGTGCAGTCAAAAGTTCACAGTTTGACAGGAAAGCAAAAGCAAAAGAAAAAGCAGCAGCGTGGAGCACTTTTCCACTGTAAAGTTAGCTGTGGGAACAGTATCATTTACATTGGTACTGTGTAAACAATAAGCTTTTGACAACTCCAAAAACGAGGCCAAAAGTTCAACACAAATGTCCACAATATCCTATCATGGTCTTCCTGCACTGTGATACCACAGACAAGATGGACCTAGTGCTCGCCCTGTGAGAGAGGGGAGTGCTAAGTTATCAGCTAATGCTAATTAGCTTGGTTAGCAAGCTGCATCCATAAACTGTACATACAAAGTACAAGAATTTAACTCACCAAAAAGCACAAACTTTTTATATGGTCTGCACCACACAGCAGGTCATATTTGCCAGATAATTCCATTAAAACAGTTCAACAGGCACCGACAGCACAACCATAGTGAAAAGGTCCAGTTCAGTGACTGCAGTTAATAGAATTGAGGCCTGGTAAACACCCTGTCAGTCAGAGCAGCCATGCCCCTAACTCCAGTACCCAGGTGGATTTAAAAAAAATTATGAGAGGGTAAACTATCCACAGAGGCCACACCGTTATTTGTATTAGGCTCTAAACATGTTAATGCTCTAAAGTTGGGCATTTTAATATGGAAGTCTATGAGGATGGACTCGCGTTTGGAGCATAGACAGTAAATATAGGGAACATAATTCTCTACAGGTGAGTCTGAGATGTATCTCTTGAGTTTTTTGGTGGGTTTTTTTTGCAATTTCTCTGAGCATTACACAGTCTGCATTTGCTGGGACGTCCACTCCTAGGAAGGTTGTGGCATTGTGTTAACACACCTGAATGCTCCAGACCAGCAAACTGCCAAAACGTCTGCTTTTAGAGGTGCTCACATTTGCTGATGATCAATTAACCAAGTGCATTTGATGAGCAGCACCTGGCTTAATAAGGGTGTACTTAGTTCTTCACAGGACTCTATGCAGTCCTGTGAATATTTTTTTTTCCACATGACTATAACTGAATACATACATAAATAAAAGATTGAAGGACATAAATAAACATTCTCATGCATCAACTTTTAATTAGCCTACTTCTGTATTTTCTTTATTTGTGTGTCTGTGCACACATACAGGGCACATTTACATTTATTTATCAAACATCTATATTGATTTCATTACAGTGTCCGTATGTTAATAGGGTAGGACGTTATAATGGTAAATGGACTGGTACTTATATAGCGCTTTTCTACTCAGTTTCTGTGTACTCAAAGCGCTTTAACTACAGGCCACATTCACCCAGTCACACATACATTCATACAGCACTTTTATCTACACTTAAGTGCTTACTAACATTCACACACACTCACACTCCGATGAATGCATCGGGGGCAACGTGGGGTTCAGTATCTTGCCCAAGGATACTTCGGCATGCAGACTAGGGGAGCCAGGAATCGAACCACTGACCTTCCGATTAGTAGACGACTCGCTCGACCTCCTGAGCCACAGCTGCCCGCCCATATAATCACACTCAAAGCCACTGTGTGTAGTTAGAAGGTTACAATCACTAGCTTGCGTCCAAAGATTTGAAATGAATCGTTTGCTTCTTCTTTTCGCCACCAGAGCAATCCGCCTCGTTGATATGAAGCCGCACAATTACAGCAATAAATACAGAAAAACTCAGAAACAGACACTGCAAATGCAACAATGTAGCATTTTCATATATTTATATTTAACAGGGTATATTACAAATCCAATTATTTTGCTATATTTATTTATATGTATAAAAAACATTTTGCATCGGTACTTGCTGCATTTTTAATGTCTCTTAGTATAAATGTAGAAATCAATCAATAAATGAATGCAGAAAAATGAAAAAGTCAATTCATGGCACTAATTTATTTATGCATGCTTTAGTTCGTTTATGTCCTTCCTATGACACTATAGCGTACCTCTGCATATTTGATTGGTTTTACACTGGATGCCCTTCCTAACACAACCCTAACAGGGATTTGTGTCTCTGGCTAGAATCAAACCAGCAACCGTTTGCTTCCCAAGCAATGTGCTAACCCCTAACCCATGGAGCCACTATGACCCTGTTTTGTACCAAAACACTGAAATTCACTGGAATAATGACATATATTAACCAGGAAAGCCCACATCAAATTAAAAATCTCCTTTTCAGCATCCTGGCCAACATGTACAGGTTAAAAATAGCTAAAGATTTATGTGTCACAAAATTAAAACTAAACAAAAATGTGATAAGATGATGGCATCCTAAAAACAACAAAGATGTTATAAGAGCTGTCTGTAACCATATAGGTGCCATCAAACTATAAAACAAAGAGATTTATATATGGAAAAGACCCCAGACCCCCTTTTCTAGCATGGGTAATGATGGGGAAGTTAGTGAAGCGAGTTTCTTTAGTGCTGCAGTGGTACTCAGTGGTTCACAGCATTCAGAATGAAACCATATCTTGTGTGGTTAAGAGCCTCCACACGCAGCTCTTCACACTCTAGTTCCTCTGAACTGCTGTTAGAAAGACAGCTCTTGTACTTTGCTGCACTTTGCTGTCCACAGCCTGTGTGACTCATTTCCTCTTCAGAGGGTCTGAGCGCTTCAGCCGCGGTTCAAAAAACTGCAGCGAGAAGAGAGGCTACAGCTAAAGCCACAGCACTGGCATCAGTATTTTTAACCACCACAGAGGAGGGAAAACAAACTCCCCACATCCAACACGCTTGGGCAAATTCTGTTATCCTTGTTCCTGCTAGTAATTAGGTGTGCGTGTCATTTTCTGTTCTCAGTTAGCTGGTAAGTAGCGTCACTTTTCACAGAACCCAGACTGTCAGTCACCACCACATGAACCGCTGCCTCCGGCTTTACACCTGTTGTCTGCTGGGAGACACAGAAAAGTGTGAGTAGTGGGCCCTCCGCCCCAACGGGGATATCAGATCCAGGGGTGGTCAACAGCTGCAAAGTGCCGTCAGCACCGCCACGCCAATCAATCCTTTAGATCTCGCTTGTCCCTAATGTGCCATGATTGCAGAGGAATTAAAATGCAAAAATGCGTGAGCAAAATGTAAAACTGAAACTTCTGAGAATGCAGCGTGAGAAGACGAATTACTCAACAGTGGAAAAAAAAAAAAAGGTTTACCTTGTGGTCTGCCACATTAAAGCTCACGCATTGTTTGCTTCCTTACAGACTAAATTATTGCTGAGAAAAAGAAGCTGCAGACTCACACACATAAGTCACCGTGAGGGGGGACTGTGCAGTGAATTTAATGGAAAAAATCCAAGATATGAGCTACAGTTGCAGGTTTTTGCCCCAGACGACATTGGTGATTTATTTCAAAGCTGATGAGAAAAACAACTTTATTTCAAGTCTGCACCAAAACCGCTTGCTATAGTAATGAGAAGGAATGCAGCAGGGTTAACACCCACCTTGCAGATTGTGTGGTGGGCCAGTTAGTCTCACCGTTGAACCATTTCTCTTCTACAACTGAGTAATCTGTGTGTAATGCTGGCAGCGCTCCAGCGCAGCTAAATTGAAAAACTTGGGAGTAATTTGGCCTGTGATGAGAAAGTGATATCTACACTACTGAGTTTCTACGCTGGATTTGTGTTGTTTTATTCATGCTCAAACGCTGATAAAGAGCCAACTGTAAATAAAGGAAGGTGTGCTGAGTCTACCAAAGCTGTTGCAAACAGTTTTTATATCTGTACCAATAAAAAAATGAGATATATTGCTATTTTCTTAGTGAGATTTGAAGGTGATATTTGCCCTTCTTTGCCTTCTTGCTGAAGGTTAGATGAGAAGATAAAATATGTAGCCAAGGTATCAGCTCAGGAAACAGCTATGCTCTGCACAAAGGTAACTAGAGACCACAATGCAATGTGATCACACCATAGACTATATAAAACAAGGACATAGGCACTGTTATTACCCACTGATTTGTGAACTACTATTTTGAAGTCTTTCATAGTGCCAGTTCATAACAGCAGTCAGCTCAGTGGGCTTTATAGCATAAGGTAAAGAGCCAATGCCATTAGAGAGACAGCCCTAGCAGATGATGGTCTGTGAACAAGCACTTGGTGACAGTGGAGAGGAAGAAACCCCTTTTTAACAGGAAGAGGCCTGTAGTCACCTACCAAGACCAACTGGGAAGTGAGGTGAAAGAGAAGAGAGAAAAGAGGAGACCAAACACAACAGCAACCAGGACAAAACACAAACTAGAGGAGAGAGTATATAAACATTAATGACACACAAAAGTGGCATATAAGTGCATGGGGAGTGAAAAGAGTGGAGTGAGGAGAAGTTCTCAGTGCATCATGGGAAGTCCCCCAAAAGCCTGAGCCTATAGCAGGGATGGTTTAGTGTCACCTGATCCAGCCCTAACTATAAGCTTTATCAAAAAGGAAAACTTCAAGCCTGATCTTTAAAGTAGAGACGGTGTCTGTCTCCCGAATGCCTTGAGTTTAGCATTTTGGATCCTTTTTTTTGAGCCAGAAGCGACCATATCTGGAAAAGAAGGTGGGGCACTACCAGCTAGTGCTAGAGAGCTGGGTTAGCGTGCATCTATTCCAATTCATTCACCAAAAAAACTGCAGCACAGACCTCTTGGATAGGTGTTTAGTACAATTACTGCTCAGCAGGCCAGATAATTTATTAGATAATAAATCATTAAGTTATAACATTTGCCTGGTTCTTCCATTTTTTTCAACTGTTTTTATATGTGTGAAAGAGCTAACACCACCAGTAGGCTAATGAGATACATTAACTTACCTAAAGGTATGTTTTGCAAAAACACTCGTTTAATGAGAGCTTAAAACCTTTTCAAATGAATTAAAGCTATCAAAAGTATGTGAACATTATGTCCAGGAAATACTGCGTTGTTTTAAAGAGATCCACTATATGGACAAAAGTACTGGACCACCTACAGATTACACCTACAGGAGCTGCTTGGCTATAGAAAACTGTGCCATGAATGTCTTGATACATGTTTAATAATTCAGGTAAGGAAATCCCAGAAAGTTGATTCAGTTCATCTGGACGCCACATTTTCAGTGGGAGAAACGTTTCATCGCTCATCCAAGTGACTTCTTCAGTCTCAGCTGACTGCAAGTTTTGCCAGCCTTATAAACAGCAAGTTGCACAGCGATGAAAACGAGCTCCACTGCATAACAACGAGACACGAGATTAGTTTCATGATCACCAATATGCAAATTGTCGTTGTCGTTAATAACAATGGCTATGTGTGCTATTCACAGAGAGCTGGGGAATGGCTGCAATAACAGCATTGTAAGATGGTGAAAGATGCACTCTT
>VUQI01024024.1:7084-17956 GCA_015106735.1 Paratilapia polleni
AATTTAAATTTTTTTAAAAAAAAAAAAACAAAAATTTTTTTAAAAAAAAAAAAAAAAAAAAAAAAAAAAACAGATTCATCCATAATAATAATAATTTTAAGAGTCGGCCCCATTTAAGATTTAATAAAACAGAAAATAAACCCCATTCTTAATATTTCAGAAGCTGCAAAATATCATATTTTGAACACATGAGATGTGAGGCTCTCTGCAGCAGATCTGAAATAAAGTGTTTTGACAGCTGTTGCATGGCTCTGCATTAAAAGGTACTTTTTGTAATTATCTTCCGCAGAATTTAACAAAACATTTAACACCGGGGCCATAATTTTAGCAGTGGATGTGTTGATGTTTTTGAACATGCTGCTGTTTAACTAGCTTGATATTTCTTTTTAACCATATCTCTATTTCCTCAAGATGCTTTGTCCAGGCCACCATCGTAAATAAGAATGTGTTCTTACCTGGTTAAATAAAGGCTAAGTTAACTAGCTGCACTCCCTTGTGGTACAAACTGGTATTTCATGAAAATACATCCTGGCCTTTGTTCAACTTGAGCTGCTATCTCTCCAGCATGATGGAAGATGTTTTGAAATAAAGTCATAGCAGTTTTTTCTTCACATGTTTTTGATAGCCTTATATTAGTTTGGAAGGATTTTAACTATTTTTAAATGCAATAATCTCCGAGTACCTTTAAATCTGATATTCAGTCTCCCCAGAGAATCAATCCTTTTTGCCTTGTTGAGCTCCTGACTTCTCATCTAGCACCACCAGCAACTTTTCAGCTTTTCATTTCAGTTTCATGACATTGTCTCTCGGCATTCTCCCATAATTTGAGATCTAACAATGTTAAATCGTCATCAATACTTTTTTCTTTGAATGACGTATTTGAGCATTGAATTTAAATATTATCATTATTATTATTTGGATGCGTGACAAAATAAAGCAACATGATTTTTACAAAAATTACAAAAATTTCACAGTCTTCATTATAATTAGATGAGTCAAAATGTCAACACTGATCTACATTGACCAGACACTTTATTAGGGTGGACCCCCTTTTGCATTCAGAACTGCCTTAATTCTTCATGGCATAGATTCTACAAGGTCAAAAATCTCAACAAGAGAATTTTGGTCCATATGGATATGATTGCGTCATGTAGTTGCTGCAGATTTGTCAGCTGCACATCCATGATGCAAGTCTCCAGTTCCACCACATCCCAAAGGTGCTCTGTTGGATTGAGATCTGGTGACTGTGGAGGCCATTTGAGTACAGTGAACTCTGCCAAGAAACCAGTTTGAGATGATCTGAAGTTTGTGACATGGATCCTGGTGGAAGCAACCATCAGAAGGTGGTCACACTGTGGTCATAAAAGGATGGACATGGTCAGCAACAATACTCAGGTAGGCTGTGGTCTTTAAACAATGCTCAGTTGGATGCTAAGAGGCCAAAGTGTGATAAGAAAATATCCCACACACTATTACACCACCACCAGCCTAAACCATTGATATAAAGCAGGATGGATCTTTGTTTTCATGTTGTTTACACCAAATTCTGACCCTACCATCTGCATGTCACAGCAGAAATTGAGACTCAGACCAAGCAATGTTTTTCCAATCTTCTATTGTCCAATTTTGGTGAGCCCACGTGAATTGTAGCCTCAGTTTCCTGTTGTTAGCTGACAGGAGTGCCACTTGGTATGGTCTTCTGCTGCTGTAGCCCATCCGCTTCAAGGTTTGACATGTTGTCCATTCAGAGATGCTCTTCTGCATACCTTGGTGGTAACGAGGGGTTATTTGAGTTACGGATGCCTTCCTTTCAGCCAGCAGCAGTCTGGCCATTCTCCTCTGACCTCTGGTGTCAACAAGTCAATTTTCGCCAAGAGAACTGCAGCTCACTGGATATTTTCTCTTTTTCAGACCATTCTCTCTAAACCCTTGAAATGGTTGTGTGTGGAAAATCCCAGTAGATCATCAGTTTCTGAAATACTCAGACTAGCCCATGTGCACCAACAACCATGCCACTTCCAAATTCACTTCAATCACCTTTCTTCCCCATTCTGACAGTTGGTTTTAATTTCAGCAGGTCATCTTGACCATGTCTACATGTCTAAATGCACTGACTTGCTGCTGTGTGATTAGCTGATTAGACATTTGCGTTAACGAGCAGCTGAACAAGTGTACCTAGTAAAGTGACCAGTGAATGTATATGTAAAAAGCACTTCAAAGTAGACACACTCCTTTTTGAAGATATTTAAAAAAGCATCTTTAATGATACATTTTGTAATTTATTAGTTATATTTTAACTGATTCTCAGCAGCTTATGGCTGTTAAAGAGTCAAAAAACATACAACATGTGACACCAAATTAACTCCCCTAAGTTTCAGTGCAGTGGCCAGTTGTTCTGCACAGTCTGTCTTGTTACATTAAGCGTGTGACAGACCATTTAGGCTCAGAAGAAAAATGGTTCAGTGTTCATTACTGTGCTTCCTGAACAGAACACACACGGCCTCATTTATTTTGTGTGAGGGTACTCGCATAACCATACAGGACCTGATGAAACAGACATTTCTCTGCCACCAATTTCCTCACACATTCTTGCCACTTTCTCCATTCTCTACAGAATCATAGAGATCAAACAAAAAAACGTTGCCATACACCATCAAGACTTAAAAGGGCATCTCAGCCCTATTGATTTCACAGGAGTCAGAAGCACTTCCAGTTGCTTCTCTGAAAAGTGCTGAAATTGTACGAGAGGCTGCATCTACGAATATTCTCCGGGTCCACATTAATTGGCTCGGGGAGGCAGGGAGCTCTGGAACAGTATCATCAGAAAGGTTGATGAGGACAGAAAGTTAGATGGTTCTCATTTAACACAGAAAACTACACATTATAGAGTGAGGGATGGTCAAGTCTAACTCTGCATTATTAATGAGCTGTCTTTATTCTAGCACAGCTCAGAGACATGTAGTGGTTAACATTAATTACCAAACTACTTATTTTGAGTAGAGAGTAAGACCAGTCTGAAACAAGAAGAGAGAGTATCCTTTTATTCATATAAAAAAGTTCAGGACATAATCTGATCATGCATAAATTGGGCACCAATCAAGCTCTTGTACTGGCAAATAAACACCTAACAAAAAACTAATAGTGTCAGTTTAATTTGGCAACTTTAAAGGCTTGAAGAGTTTGCTTGATATAAGCCATCACATTTTGCACTACAGCCTTACTTAATGACTAGTAACCAGTCAATAAGTCAAACCTGGGGCAAGATGCATAAAACTATGTGAAGACTCTCTAGTAAGAGGCAGATATGTGCATCATTTGTGTCATCAGATTTATAAATACCTGTGAACGCATGGTCCTCTTTTATAAATGTCAGTCAACATGAAATTTTACGCAAGTTCACAAATGTGATTTTCACTCCTGTCTTTAGTCATGAATACATGCAGACACTCCCGTATTTCATTATTTGCATATAACTATATAATCTGCACTACAGTTACAGCAATTAAAAACAGCAAAGAAGTGCAATTGAGACACTCCCTGGAGCAGTGCAGAAAAGGAAGTGTGTATTTTGTGGCCTCAGTTCTTAGATCAGGGACAGAAGAAAAACTACTGAAGATATCAACTCTCTAAGTTCTAAACAAAGGGTGCTGGCAGAGGTAAAATGGTTGGGGAAAGAAACATGTGGTCTTAAGTATGTAAGACCACATGTGTAAGACACATTCTTCCTTTTTTGAGTTTTTCCAGTTGATGAGTAAAGTGGAAGTAAAAGAAGTGAAAGACTTAAAAGTTATCTGTGTGTTTTTTTTGTTGTGTTTCATTTTTGTTTTGTTTTGTTGGGTTTTTTTGGTTTGTGTGTGTGTGTGTGTGTGTGTGTGTGTGTGTGTGTGTGTGTGTGTGCGCATAAACATCATTTCTACATCAGGCCCCAAACTGATCAGCCTTTGATCCAGACTGAAATAGCTGTTACTAACGTTAAATTTGAACAACAGGATATGCAGACAGGATAAGCTGAACCAATTTTTTATTGCACTTTAGCAAAATTATTAAGAGTTCCAGGAAACGATCCATAAAGTCATTAGTGATATTGTATATTTGCTTTGTCACAAAATATGATGTCCGTCAAGCAATACATGAGTGATGATAGTCATCTGATTGTTACATGATGGGTCTTTAAAATAGTAAATATAGATTTCAATTTCATCCATCCACTAAATAGTAGGATTAAATTAATTATTTTACAGATATTATGATTGAGGAAATATCCAGCAGTCAGCGATGTTTAGCTTGCTTTTAGAGATCGTGAGCTTGTTAACTTTCTCCTCTTGGCTAACCCAGTGTGTCCCTACTGACCAGGGATCAAATCCTATCTGAGCTTCCCTTTCTCTCTCTTCTTTTTCTTTCTCCTTTTGTACTTTCCCATCA
This sequence comes from Paratilapia polleni, assembly GCA_015106735.1. Lineage (NCBI taxonomy): Eukaryota > Metazoa > Chordata > Actinopteri > Cichliformes > Cichlidae > Paratilapia > Paratilapia polleni. The sequence goes on from VUQI01024024.1 coordinate 11,507, forward strand.
TCTAAGTAAAGGTGTGGAATGTGCTGCTTGTCATTTACAAATAAACTTGACTGTCACATTGCTAGAGGCTATACTGTAAACTCAGAGAGAACTGCTAAGGGCTCCAATGTTGATATAAATTCATGACATCTTGATTCATATCAGTTAAGATGGTGCTGTAAAGCTGCACAAGTATATTGAGGGAAAGTGTGGAGGGACTTCCCCTCAATTTCTGCTTATCAATGAGTAAGACATTCACAATGGGGGTGTTTGTTTTACATGCTCGATTCTATATGTTCATCAGCCAGAGCTTCAGCAACATCCCAACAGCTTTAAATTCATTTAAAGAATTTCAAAAATATACAGAATGCACTGTAATCCTCCAGTGAGACTATACAGTTTAGGTTTTCAGAGGCTTTCCTGTCTGTCTCAGTGCCTTTCAGTGTCCATGGATATTTTGCCTTGCCACATGTTAATGTGACAGCTCGTAACTCAGTTCAATTGAACGTGTTATTGCTCAAGGAGAGCAAGTGTCAGTCATTTCCCTCTGCAGGCCAAACCATGAATAATTGTTATTTCAAGGAAAACAAGGGCCTTGAGTTGAAATGACAGCAGTTAAATAGAATTTTGTTTAAGGCTGAAAATTTAATGCATTTTTTACAGGGCTGCAGTACTGCATTGTACAGCATTAGATGTTTTGATTTTATTATGTGGCTGAGGACATGCCTGGTGTCAAAATGAACCTCTATTGCAACACATCTGGCTCAGTCAGTCTGCTGTTTTCAGCCAATTAAATTAGAGAAGTAGATGCTTGATTCTCAGGACACTGAATTGTTATTCACCTCTTTTCCTCATGTAGCTGAACCTGGCCGCAGGTTTGCTGTAATCGCCTTGACTGCCCTTTGTTAACTCTTAATAGACTTTTGAGGTGGCAGGCTTCTGTTGCTGGTGATTAATGATCAGATGTCATCACAGCTGCAATCGAAGTGAGTGATAGTTTAATAATAGAGATGGCTCACCAGTGGAGACTGGATCTATGCTGTCATATCAGGAAAGAGGAAGATGCCATTTTTAGGACGTGCATTGGCACAGACATTATGAGAATCACGCAGCATAAGGACATTTTCTCTGCACAGTCTACCTGTGTAATACAAAGTGCTAATGGATTTGGACGGCAGGGAACAGGTCTGTGCATCTATGATATTGGCTTTTCAGGACATTTCAGGACAAATGGTTTGTGCAGTTCCTCAAGTCAGAATGCAAGGAAATCTTGCAAAGAAAAAAAAAGTTGAAAACTCTCAAATGAACACTTGATTATTTTAGACAGCTCGCACTGGAAATTATTAATTTATAACAGCACCAGAACATAGCTAGAGTATGGCGTTGATGCTCCGTAAATATGTTACATATAAAATTGTGAAGTGATGCCTGCAGGTGGACGATGGGGTGGTGGAGGGGTTGAAACAGGAGGCAGCAATGCAGGGCAGAAGCAGCACCGACATCATGTCAGAAGGAGCGATGAGAGAGTTTGCAGCTTAAACAGATCACCAAGCTGGGTATTTGTATTGGTATATGACGTGAGGAAAGTGAGGCACATAATATGTGTAGGACACAATGCTCCTTGAGTTGCCTCCCTGAACTAGCAGGCTTCACTGCCTAAAAAACGGTTAAAAAAAAATAAATAAAAAAAAAAGGGGAAAAAAACTATATTAAATGATGCAAGCAAATTCAACAGAAATAACTTGTTGCATCTTAAACAAAACAGTAATGTTGGTGAAAACTCAGTTTAAAAACATGCCACTGTATCCAAAAAAGAAAAAGAAAAAAAAAACAATTACACTGACACTTGTGTGACAGGGTCCCTGGACAGTGCACAGTTCAGCCACTAACTGTATAAGAGTTTACACTAACCAGATCTTAACATCTGGTAACTGAACAAAGCAATAACTCTCATCATTTTAATAGTAATTTGTTTGTGCATTTATTTTACTTACATTACCTCTATACAAGTTTCGAAGGTCATTCTAGAAAATGTCTCATTTTTGTTTTTACACCAGAGCTTTTTGTGCATTGCTAAGGCGTATGACTATCATTACTCTGCATGCTGCTTACTGTGATAACACACTGGCAATGAGGGCCCAGGCGACTTTTTCTTATAATTTATTGGGTAACTGTTTCATTGTTAAATTACTCCTGAGGCTGGATAAACACAGCATGTAATGGATACTTTAGTTTGGGCCTCTCCGTGGTCAGTCTGTGAGCCTGCATATTGTTTAATGGGCAGGGTTCATTATTACTCCTTCTAATGGCAAACACTGGTTGTCTGATGGGAGGTAAAGGCCATTCACTAAATTTCTCTGCCCCTATCCCTGCAGAAACACTTCACATTGTGATTAATGGTTTCTAAGTTAAATCCCAAACATATTTGCCTGAAATCCTCCAACTAATTAAACTGATTTATTAGTCATAGTCTGCTGCCACAACACCTTGATTGATTAAAAGATATAGGAAGGATGGTGTGTAGAAAACACTGGTTAGTTTCAAGCTCTCACATTCAAATGTGTTTTCTTGCTGATCATAAAAAATAATGTTATAAGCATAAGTTGTTAATGGAAAATAATAGTGGCCATTTAGATTATTCAATGCTAAAAAAAAAAATGAACATTGGAATTAGTGTTTTAATGTGTGCATTTGAATGCAAAATGTTGCTTCACACTACATAAATTCAAGTGTGGTACAAAAATCATTAATAGGCAGACATTAATACCCAACAAACATGGAAAATATATCACACTAATAGAGCAAAACTACACAGCACAGCAATGCAGCAAGAAGTCCTCACACTCGCTCTCCTGGTAGGTTTTCACTTACAGGAAAACACGCGTCTACAAAGCAAGGCAAATGATTTTTGTTCGATGTGTTTTATAAAAACAAAACACACACTTGAAGGTCAACTCTAGGATTTAGAATAGTTACAACAACACCAAACCAATTCAAAGTACCTTATTTTACTGGGTGCAAGAAATTCCAGAAACAATGAAAGTTTGTCATGCCCAACTGATTGATGCAATTTTTGTGGCAGTAATGTACCATCCACCCACTTCAAGTGGGAATGTTTGTAGCCAGGAAAGCAATAGGTAATAAGCAGCTTGGCTTGGTAAGCACAATCCAAGTCAAACTGCATTAGCAGAGTAAGAATATGGGTCCAGCAGGCAGATTCGCTTGATTTTGTGTTGAGGCTAAAGGTGATGTGACACAAAAATTGTTACAGAAGATTAATGCACACAATAAAGGTAAAGATAATTGGATTATTGGGGTGTGATATTTAATATGAATAAACTTTTGTCAGTGAAGACGTTTTGACAGAGATCTTGCTGCTTGTTAATAATACGTGAATTTTATTTTTTTATGGATGATGTAAAAATTTCACACGACATGCAAAAATATGTGTTTTTATCATAGAGAGTACAAAAGGTGGATGTCGCTACTGTAACGTCATCCACTGGTATCTGAAGTCCCCTTTTGAAGCCTCGAGATAAGCGTTTTCACCATCATCATCTTGGTTTCAAAAAAACAGATGTGACGAAGAGGGGTGGGTCTGACTGTGAAACCGCTTGCTCATTGGTTAACGACCTGTCAATCATAAGTCATTAGCCAGTGATCATACCATGGATAATCCTCCTTTTTTGAAAAATAGTATGACCAAGATTTACTTAATTTCTTTTTATTCAGTATGACCCAAAATGAGTGGGTGAGTGCATAAACTCTTCAGGAACATGTTTCCAGAGGTCAAGACAGAGCAATTTTCCCATCCCATGTTGAACTGACAATACGCAACAGTCTACAGTCTGTTTTAAGTCCAAACCACAGTGAAAAGACAGTAATACATTCTGAGTTCATTGATTGTTCACAAGGAGATGATTCAAAGCTGACCTTTACTTGTTCTGATGGTCTGCATCCCTGATGAACCTGCATTGCTCTTTGGAGGTTTAAGTTGTTCAACACGGCACATGTGTGGAGAAGCTCAGTTCTTTGTTTCTCTGCCTCAGTTTATCTATGCTGGAAGTGACACATTAATTTGCAGCTATACACTTTTTAGCCTATATACAGTATAGCACACATGCAGTGTCACACATAAAGGCTTGCTGCCTCATTAACAGTCTCAAATTAAATTCTGCGAAATATTTCCTCAGTGCTATCTAACTATCATGTGCACCACCTCCAGAGCACAGAGGAGAAGGCCAGAAGTCCTTTTCACCTGACACTGACTCATAGATAGAATTATCTTATTTAGAGAAATGCAAGCTAATACTAAATACCATTAAACATGGTTTGTGTATCTGATTATCTTTAGCCACATAACATTTGTGGCTTTTGTGTGCATTTGCAGTAGTATATATCCTATACACTGTTTTCTAAATTAGACTCCTGAGGGGTATACTACAAAGGAAGTTCAACATAGCCAGGCTTTCTTTATGGGTGGCTTGACAAAACCTAAAACTCTTATCGGAGATAACGAGTATCACAGCGGTGGTTATCAACTTTCCTTGTTAACCCAGGCTTCAGGCTCTGTGTGTACTCACATAAAAAGGGCTGCTTCATCATATGACTCTTATTTTCCACAAAATGATCCCTATGAGTGCTGCCTACTCCAATCAGAGATGTTATCAGATGATGATAAAATGGGGACAAAAAGTGTAATTAATTTTATTGATTGAATAGGTGTTATTGGTGATAAATAGCCTGATCAGTTTTCTTATCTGTATTCTAGCAGCTGCAGTGTAAAACAGACTTAGCAGCAGATTACAACCAAGTGTAAAAAAAAATGTATACATTTTCTTCATCATCAGCTGAATACATGCAACTTCTAGTGACAATGCGATGCACAGTTTGCACTGCTGTAACTTTATGCTGTAACTGCTTCATTTGTGATGTTAGGAACTTAAGGCTTAACAAGTTGCACATATAAAACGTATTCCCCCAGAAGAGAATCTATAAGGATAGAGAATCCATTGCACTTAAAACATTCTGTAAATGAAATAATTAGTTAAAACGTGGCACTTTCAACCAATTTTAAACTGAAACTCTGAACATAACCTGCTCTCGAACAGGTTATGTTCAGCATAAGTTACCACAGTGATTTAGCCAGGTAAAATGAGAGCTATTTTCGTGACATAGAAAACTGTTTACTTGACATAGCTTGCTAACCCACTGACTGCTTAGTAGAGTCATAGTGAGTGGATAGCAGGAGTGAGGACCCAAAATGCTGGACTTAGTAAACAAAAAGTGAGCAGTTTTATTGTGGCTGACAGTACAAAACATGAAACTAACAATAATCCAAAAACGCAGGGCTCACAATAGAGGGGTGTTCTACGAAGCTCTATAAACACTAACAGTAACCAGTTTTCTAAAGTTACAAGAACAAAATTCAGACTACCAGAATGATCACTGGAACCAGCAGGAAATCAAAACTTAGCCTAACACTAATCAGAAACTATGAATAATAATGAAACCAAACACTAAAAACTAACTATGAAACTAAACCACAATACAAAACTCAAAATCCTGGGACAAAATACAGGGACAGTATGAAAGACCAGCACCAATTAGAGACCTCAGAGAGGTTGTGGTTGTATTTTGTGCTGTAATTGTTTACTGTTGCATTCTGCTGTACTAATAGAAAACAGTCTGGGATAACCTAATTTGAGAGCCCCATGTTGAGTTTAGACAGTATAGTCATAACGGTGAGGGTAATGCCCATTATGTGACCAGAAAATTTGTGATTGATAGATTGATAGATACAGTGGTGTGAAAAAGTGTTTGCCCCCTTCCTGATTTCTTAGTTTTTTACATATTTGTCACACTTAAATGTTTCAGATCATCAAACAAATTTTAATATTAATCAATTATAACCTGAGTAAATACAAAATGCAGTTTTTAAATGATGATTTTATTTATTAAGGGAAAAAAGCTATCCAAACCTACCTGGTCCTCTGTAAAAAAAAAAAAAAAGTAATTGTTAAATCATGAATTAACTGAGATTAACCACATTTTTTAGAAAGCTGAGTTCAGTTTTACCAGCCACACCCAGGCCTGATTACTGCCAGACCTGCTGAATCAAGAAATCACTTAAACAGAAGCTGTCTGACAAAGTGAAGCAGGCTAAAAGATCTCAAAAAGCAACACATCATGCCACGATCTAAAAAAACAGCTGAGAAACAAAGTCAGTGACATCGATCAGTCTGGAAAGGGTTACAAAACCTTTTCTAAGGCTTTGGGACTCCAGTGAACCACGGTGAGAGCCATTATCCACAAATGGAGAAAACTTGGAACAGTGGTGAACCTTCCCAGGAGTGGCCGGTCGACCAAAATTACTCCAAGAGCGCATCAACAACTCATCCAGGAGGTCACAAAAGAACCCAGATCAACATCTAAAGAACTGCAGGCCTCACTTGCCTCAGTTAAGGTCAT